>VZQC01005766.1:2583966-2597789 GCA_009823505.1 Rhizomys pruinosus | reverse complement strand
TTTTGGTCTTTTCGAGACAGGGTCTCCCTGTAGCCCCAGCTGTCCTGGAACTCGCTCTGTAGACCAGGCTGGCCTTGAACTCACAAAGATCCGCCTGCCTCTGCCTCCCAAGTGCTAGGATTAAAGGCGTGCGCCACCACGCCCGGCTCAGCTTCCCTTCTAAACCGAGCAACCAGGTGCCTCTCCCGGAGCCCTGCCCTCTCCTGCCCTCTGCTTCCTCAGCCGTGCAGTGGGCCAGCCCGGTCAGTTTCTAGAACATGATTCTAAGAGAGGCCCCTGCGGCCACCCACAGGAAATGGGCCATCCACCAGTTGTCATTTATAACTTCTGGCCTGAGTTATTTCTTATAAATAATTTAGGAACACAAACACTTCTGTGATGCTAGACTTACCTCATACCTTCCTCAAATTCTACAAAGGTTTGTTGGCCAATTATGAAGAGTCCACCAGTGACAGAGACAAATTTAATCTCAGTAAAAAAAAAAATTATTGTCACTAAGGATCTGTGAGACTGAGGTTGGCCTTCAGGATTCCAAAACAGTGTCATAAATGCTGCCTTTGGAGTGCTGACAGAAGATCCAGTCTTTACACTCAAGGAACGAATGGTTGCCAAGACCAATGGGAGGCTGACGTCCACCCACCGACTGCATAAGGCCAGGCGGAGAGCTGGGAGGCAGCAGGGGGACCTCAGAAAGATGGAGGCTGTGGCTGCGGCTGCTGGGGAAGGGTCCACAGGATGTCAGTAGGGGAGGAAGGTGACGGGAGCACGGTGCCGAAAGACATGGTGCCAGAGAGTTCCAAGGTATCAGAGAAGAATTGCTCCCGTGGTTCTTAGGTGGCTGGAACATCTGTTACAAAAGACAGATTAATAAGGGAAAACCGAACACATGTGTATAGTTCACATACACATCAGAGCTACCCAGGGACTCAGTCATTCCCAAAGAGATGGACAGCAATTCCAGTGCACTCAGTTATCTTCAACATTACCTGTGGGGAAGTCCCAAGACAAACAAAAAGGACTTTGAGCTTCTCCAGGTGACAACGCAGAAGTGGCAAATGAAATGAAAATAGAGTTAATAAGGCGGATTACTTTTTTATTTTGGGGGACAGAGCCTTACCATGTAGCCCTGGCTAGAATCCAGCTCCCGATCCTCTTGCCCTGGACTTCCAGGCATGTACCATGTTCTAGGAAGGCGTTTAATGTAAGTTCTTCTGACCTACTTCCAAGATGAGGAGAAAAGCCCTTGTCAGTGGCTAACCTGTGTTCTCCCTGGTAGGAAGGATGCCCTTGCATTTGTAAATCTGCACCCTGCTTTCAGGCAGCTAGAGGAGGACAAAGGGACGGCCAGCGTCGGCTTCTTAATGTCTTCAGCGCCTTAATCCTTCATATTTTCAGGAGACGGAGACATAGTTTAAGGAAAGCCAGCAGGGGGTGGTGGACAAGAGTTTGGAGAGATGGGCTGAATCCTCAGGTTAAGCCACTCAGGGAGGACCTGTGACGCTACACCAGAGTCCATAAAAGCTGAGCATGGGAGCAGGAAGATCGTGAGTTCAAGGTTACCCTCAACTACATAGTGAATTTGAGGCCAGCCTGGGCTACATGAAACCTTGTCTCAAAAATCAAAAGCAAGAGGGCTGGGGACATGGCATGCCAGCCATGACATACCATGTCAGCACATGGACCCAAGTTCAATCCCCCAGCACCCAGGTAACAGCCAGGTACGAAGGCATTGGCCGTAATCCTAGTGCTAGGAAAACAGACAAAGGGATCTCCCAGGCTTGGTAGTCAGCCAGTGTAGGCAAATTGGTTCAGTGAGGGACTCTGTTTCAAAGAAATAAGATGAAGGGTCTGGAGAGGTGGCTCAGAGGTTAAGAGCTGCTGCTCTTGCAGAGGACCTGGGTTCTGATCCCGTCACACACATGGCAGCTAGCAGCCATCTATAACTGCACTTCCAGGAGATATGATACACTCTTCTGGCCTCCTCAGGCACTGGATGTGTGTGGTACGCTTACATGCAGGCAAAACACTCAAACACATAAAATAAAAACTGAATAAAATAACTTAAAAAAATAAAGTGGAGCCGGGCGTGGTGGCGCATGCCTTTAATCCTAGCACTTGGGAGGCAGAGGCAGGCGGATCTTTGTGAGTTCAAGGGTAGCCTGGTCTACATGGTGAGTTCTAGGCCAGCTGGGGCTACAGGGAAACTCTGTATCAAAAAGACCAATAATAACAATAACAATAACAATAATAATAATAATAATAATAATAATAATTAAGGCAGACAGTGATGGAGGAAGATACCTAACATCAATATCTGGCAAGCATATATGTGTACACGCATACACAGACTGCCCAGTTGTATGTCATAGTAGGCAGCACTTTGGAGTGTGGGTGGGCACTTGCACTGGGTGATCCTTGCCTCCTTTCTCTGGACCCTTAGCAGCCTAGAGAACCTTCTCCCTTGCAGATGGTTAGCAGAGGATTTGGCGCTGGCCCAGCCTTCAGCTCTCATGGCTGAGAGTTTGACCCTGACTCTGACTGCAGTGGTCCCATCTGGTAAATGCCAGGGATGGCTTCCAGGGACTGTGATAATTAAAATAATCAGCCTCACACTTCCACCCATCTGAGTGCCATGGATAATGTTAATGCAAGCACACGTCTATCTTCCCCAGTGGACCATCCTTGCCTTGACAGCAGATATTATTTTTGTATTCAGTGCTGCTTCTCCTTAAGTTTGGCTCAATGCCTTGCACATTTCGAGCCCTGATACACATCTGCTGAATACGTGGACTGCAATACTCTCCACTTCCTTCCTTCATCAGCAAACTGATTGTTTTCTAAGTTCTTTGCCAAAGAGTGCAGTAGCAATTCCCATGTCAACAGGAGCTCCTTACATTTTGCTCCCTCAATTTTGACTTACATCCCCAAACATTAAGAAATCTACTAACAGTACCGAGTTCTGCAACTGCTCTCATTCATGGATGTAAAAACTGAAAACTCCCAAAGAGGATTTAAAGATGTTTAGCCAAGCTCAGACTTGCCAATGCAGAACAAATACATAAATAGATAGATCTGGAGTGGCCCCCGCACTGACAAACTCTGGCTTTGTAGAGCCATTTTCAAAACTACCACCTTCTTCCTGGGGCTGGTAGCCAGGTGCTGCCCTGTAGCCAGGTGGAATCTCGGAAACAAATCGTTTACCCAAGACTCTGGCAAAGTCTTTACAGGCTTTAGGGTTCCAGAAAACACATGGCCCAGGAATAGCTCAGGGTTGGCATGGAAGTGGGAGAGTGTACCATATTTCTACTTTCAATACTAAATTATGAGGACCAGAATTTGCCTAGGGCTCTGGAGGACTGAGTCAGATCTCTGAATCCCACTCACAATATGGCCCAGGTCTGATGGAGAAAAAAGAGAGGTAGACAGGATTGACTGTGGTCCTGTGACCTTGGTCCCTAAACCCCCTAAATCTAAGGAGCGATATGCTTCAATGCTTATTGCTATGCCAATGAACTAAGCTGATGTATATAGATGGAGGTGGTGTTTATTTGCTTTTGTAACTCAAGCGTGTGCACGTGTGCTCGAATATGTGTGTGTGTGTGTGTGTGTGTGTGTGTGTGTTTTAGATAAGTTCTCATCACTGTGTTATTCATGGTGGTCTCAAATTTACCATCCTTCTGCCTCAACCTCCTGAGTGTTAGAATTATAGGAGTGCACCACACACATGGCTCAGATGTAATCGTGGCTCAAAGTAAACTATAAATTGCCAGTGATGCCAGGGGTGAAGGGTTTTAGCCCACATCTAAATGTTAGATTATAGGGAACCAATAGCAGGTTGACTCCACAGGGGACACTTCATGGGATGACTTTACCATGACCACTCAAACGCTCGTCTCAAAGGAGGCTCAGAGAATTGTTTCATTCTGTCAATATGGTTAAGCAGGAAGAATAAAGATTTGACATTTGTTGTTCCTCAAATAATAAACAGGTTCATCATATTCACCACAGTAAAACAAGAAAGCAAGAGTAAGAAAATTTACTAAGTAAGAAAGGCTCAGCGTTTTTATCAGCTTGGGCTGCCATAACAAAATGCCAAGCCCTGGGTGGCTTAAACAACAGAAACATACCTTTTGCAGTTCAGGAGGCTGGAGGTCAAAGATCAAGCATGACCAGGCAGTATCCACATGGCTTTTCCCTGTCTCATGCATAAGAGATCATTCTTTCTCTTTTCTTTTAAGGCAGCCAGTCCGATTGGTTTAGGACCTTTATGCATGTATAGAACCTAAATTACCTCTTAAGAATCTTATGACTAAATATAGTCACACTGGGAATTAGGGCTTCTACATGAAAAAAACCATTGTTTTTGAGACAGAGTCTCCTGTGGCTCAGGCTACCCTGCTAACTCAATATGTAATCAAGGATGGCCTTTGACAGCATGGAATAGCTGAGAAGATAGGCCTGAAGGACAAAAGAAAGCCTGTGCTAGAGTTTCGCGAACTCACCCCCGCCCATCAAGCAAGGAAGGCTAGTTTCACTTCTTTACTTCCGCGTACTAACATGATAATTAGGGACTATGCTAGGAAGGGAAGGGATTGGATCAATTAGGGACTTGTAAATTAAGCCTCCTAAAAGGACCAATTAGGAAGAGACACATACCCCAGTAGGGAAGCCGGCACGGCTTATAAACCTCTGTAAACCTGCAATAAATTGAGCTTGAGCTGTAACACCCTGACTCGACTCCCTGTCGTGGTTACTTTCAGTTCAGCAGCACACTTACTCTCCCCAGCCCCACTCTGTCGCAGGCCGACAGAGTGAAGATTTCGGCGGCGAGGAAACTGGAGAGGGTGGTCTTTGACTACCACCTCTCTACGACCCCTGCATCTGGCGCCCAATGTGGGGCTCGAAGACCCCCCGAGACCCTAACGGCTGGCAATACAGCTGGGGCTAATCGGTCTTTCGGGTAAGTGAGTCCCCGCGATGGGAAATGCAACGGGAAAAAATAAGGACCCAGCGCTTAAAGCACTGAGATTGATGTTAAAATCCAGGGGGTTAGAACTGACCGATGCGGTCGCAGAGTCTGCCTGGGACCACGTCCTCTTTCTGGCTCCCTGGGTAAGAGGGGCCAACCTTTTCTCCTGGGAAGTTTGGGGGTGAATAGAAAAGCTGGCAAGAGAAAGAGAGGATTCTTGGAGCAGAACCCCCTTTGGGCTTTTACCCCATGATTGTGGCGCTTAAAGCCACTTTTCACCCCGACTCCCTTCCACCTCCTGGGGGTGGAATTTCAGCTTCAGAAGAGGTTGAGAGATCCCCTGGTCTCGGGGAGGAGGATACGGCCTGGGACGCCTTCGCAACCGAACGGGTGGTAGACAAGGGATCGACCCCTGAGTGTTCAGACTCCACAGGCCCCATCCCTTCCCCCTACTCGGCTTTGAGGCAGGAGGCCAGAGAGACAGAACAATGCTTCTCTGAGGAACTCTCCCCACCACTGCCTTACGCCGAGGCGCGAAAAGGGGGGGTCACTCCTAAATTAGTTCAAGCCTTTCCGGTTAATGTCAATCCCACCCCTGTCTGACCCTTGGACTGGTACCCCTGGGAAGCCAAGGACCTAAAAGAACTCAAAAGGGCTGTGGCAGAGGATGGTCCCAACTCCCCATGGGTGACCACCCTCCTACAGGATGTCACCTATCATCCCTGTGTGCCAAAGGACTGGATGGATGCCGCCAAAGCGGTACTTCCTAATCCCATCTTTATTAGATGGGTCACTCTATTCTGGGAGGAATGCAGGGAACAGGCTGAAGCCAATGCCGCTGCTAACCCCCCAGTAGCCATCACTTGGGGAATGCTGGTAGGAACCCAAACTGGGTATACTACCGGGCTTGAACAATCTCGGGTACAGATTCCCCAATATAGGGAGCAAGTTCGAGACTGCGGAATTTGGGCGTGGGCTAAGCTAGACACCGGGCCCACGGAAAACCCCATGGCGGGGCTGCGGCAGAGGTCCGAGGAGGATTTACCATCATTCATCGACAGGGTAGAGCGGAGCATAAAGCGTAAGTTGCCCCCTGGGGACATAAGAGATCAATTCATTAAGCTGACCGTTTGGGAAGGTATGAATGGTGACCATAGACAGGCCTGTGCCGGCCTCAGGGACCGGACAATGCATTCCTGGATAATAGCCACCCAGGACGTGGGAACTCAATCTCACAAAGTTCAAGCCCTCACGGTGGCTTTGGCCCAAGCTTTATCTCTCCAAAAGGAAGCAAAGACCACAGAGAGGGCCGAATCAAGAGGGAAATGTTTTGCCTGTGGTAAGGAAGGTCACTTTCGCAGGGAATGCCTGGAAAAGGAAAGACCAGATAAAGGGCAGAGGAATCAGGGATTGCCCCCCGCTCCTTGCCCTAGATGTAAGAAGGGGTATCACTGGAAACGTGACTGCCAGTCCAAGTACGATATCAATGGGAGGCCTTTAAACTAGAGAGGGGGCGGCCTCTAGCCCCGTTACAACCAAGGAGGCAAGGCCCTGATATGGGTCCTATTAGACCAAATCCTTGCCCGGTCAACTGGACCGTTCCTCTATGTGACTTTACCCGTCCTAAGACAGTCATCGCTATTGGGGGACAAAGTTTCAAATGCCTCTTGGATACGGGGGCCGATAGAACTGTCTTAAAAAAGGAAGAGGTTCCCAGTCATTGGGAGCTAGTCCCTGGACCTCACGTATCCGGAGTAGGAGGGACTTCCAAAGCTCAGGAAACCGCCTCTTATCTCCCTTGGGTGGGGCCTGAGGGTGAACGAGGGCATATTCGCCCCCTGGTAGTACAAGGACTAAAGGATAACTTGGCCAGAAAAGACATAATGGCCCAGATGGATGTAGTTCTTACCACCGACCACAACAGGTTCTTTGAAGACCCATTAGAGAGTATACCCGGCCCCTCGGACGGGGTTAGGAAAGATCTTGTTAAGGTGTACCCCCAAGTCTAAAGGCCACTGCCCCCCGCGTTCCACCAATTATATGGAAACCGGGTAAACCGGTCTGGGTGGAGCAGTGGCCCCTCAAGGAAGAGAAGCTGACGGCGCTCAAGGGCATTATCGATGACTTGTTGGCCCGAGGGCGTATCCGTCCCTCGATGAGCCCATGGAATACCCCTGTGTTCGTAATAAAAAAACCCTCAGGCAAATGGAGGATGTTACAAGACTTGAGAAAAATAAACGACAGGATGGAGATCGCTGGGGCCCCCCTAAGGGGAATGCCCTGGGTTCCTGCAATACCCACTGAGTTCCATCTAGCAGTAATAGACCTTAAGGATTGTTTTTTCTCCATCCCCCTCCATCCAGAAGACTGTCACAAATTCGCATTCTCTGTCCCCTCAACTAACTTTGCATGCCCTGACCAAAGGTACGAGTGGGTGGTCCTTCCTCAGGGGATGGCAAACAGTCCGGCCTTTTGCCAAAATTATCTGGCCACATTACTACAGGACTTTTTCTATGGTGACCCTGACGTCCTTATGTACGCATATATGGACGATCTTATCTTGGGTCACAGGGCCTTACCAAAACTCCATCAGTTAATGGACAAAATTTCAGATTGCCTTGGGGAGGCTGGTTTTGCCATTGCCCCTGAGAAGGTACAATGGGTGCCCCCGCTCAAGGTACTGGGCGCGGAACTTCACCTTACTGCTGTCAGACCTCTCCTCCCCTCCATCTCTATCCCTAAGAACCTTGAAATCACCCAATTACAAAAGGTGTTGGGGGAGATAAATTGGCTCAGGCCCTGGGTTGGAGTCTCTACTGAGACCCTCCTCCCCCTCTTTTCCCTCCTCGAGAAGGGGGGGCCCTGTGGAGGGGAGGTTGAGCTCTCAGAGCAACATTTACAAATCTTTGATCAATTCTCTAGGGCCCTATTTTCTGCCAAGCTACAGAGGTTCGATAAAAGAAAAGACCTTACGTTTTGGATTTTTCCAGGGAAGGAGCTTGCCATGGCCGTGTTAGTCCAAGAAGGAAAACCATTGGAATGGGTGCATACCTCTCTTGGCGGAACACCGAGGGTATACACGGTCTTAGATCAAATAACTGATGCTATAAAAAAGGGCAGAAATTTAGCAATCAGACACTATGGTAAAGACCCTGATACTATAGCCATACCCCTCCGAATGGAAGATATGGAATGGGCATTAAATACCCACCCTCGGTTACCGCTAGCCCTGGAGGGATTCCTGGGTAGTCTGGACTGCCATTTCGGCCCTTCTCCATGGGCCACACTCCTCCAACGACTACCCATTAAATTAGTAGCCAACAACCTCTTTTCCAAAAAGATTCTGGCCGATGCCTTGTATGTTTTCACTGATGGAGGAAGAGGAGGGGGGGCTTACATTGCCTATTCCCCAGAAAACCCTGATGTCCCAGTAAAGGTCCGGACCCAAGACGTACAAGGGTCCGCACAATACAAGGAATTACTAGCGGCCACAATGGCCCTCCAGGACTTCACCCAACCCTTTAATCTTATATCTGATAGCCTATATGTGACAAATCTTCTGCCAGCTCTCCCAGGAGCACATATAAGACTGGACAGAAACCCCATATCAGCTCTCATGATACAAGCTCGGTCTCTTTTGGAGGGCCGGGCGGAGTCCATTTATGTCCAACATGTAAGGAGTCATTCTCATCTGCCCGGGTTCCTCGCCAAGGGGAATGCCATGGCAGATAGATTAGCTTCTCAAATTAATATTGTTGATGTAACTGAACCAAATAAACTTCATGAGTTAACCCATCTAAACTGGAGGGGATTACAGGTAAGATTCCCCCATATACCGGTCTCAGAACTTAAGAAAATTGTACATACCTGCAAATCTTGTAAATCTTGTCTCAATGTTCCGCCTCTGCAGGGGCCCGGAGTAAATCCCCGAGGCCTTCAACCCAACATCATCTGGCAGACAGATGTCACCCACTACCCGGCTTTTGGGAAACTCAAATTTGTCTTTGTCTCAGTAGATACATATTCAGGAGCATGTTGGGCAATGGCCCACTCTGGAGAAAAAGCCGCCCATGCTAAATCACACTTTATACAATGTTTTTCAACCCTGGGCCTACCTAAACAGGTCAAAACAGACAATGGGCCTTGCTTTACATCTCAGTCCCTAAGCCAATTTTTTAATAGATGGAATATCAAACACATCACCGGTATTCCTTATAACCCACAAGGACAAGCGATCATTGAAAGAACTCACCAGACTTTAAAACAACAAATACAAAAACAAAAAGGGGGAGAGGACTGGTACCGCAGTCCTCACCTGCAGCTGGCAGGGGCATTATTAAACATAAATATTTTAAATTTTTCCAAAAATGTACATTACAATAGATTTCAAAAACACTGGGGACAGTTACCCCAGACACCAGCAATACAGGTCCAGTGGAGAGATCCTCTAACCCAGCAATGGCGAGGCCCAGACCCGCTTATAACCACAGGCTGAGGATTCGGCTGTATTATGCCAACAGACTCGAATACACCTATCTGGGTCCTGGCAAGGAACATCAAATATGACCTCCCGGAAACTTCTTAACCCCCAACCTAAGGATGAACTCCTTAAGGTAAATCCCCTTGTTCTTACAGAAATGAATCTGATGCTCCTGGCCATCGGAATTCTACTCCTATGACCCCATGGGAAGGCTGGGTCATCAGACGAGTCACACAGGCCTCGCACCATCATCTGGTCAGTGGTGAATGTCGCTACTGGAAATGTCGTCAAGGCTGTCTCAAATAAAGGAACAACAGAGAGCGTCCGGCCTACTCTCCAAACCGAATTCTGCTCGTTAGCAGACAGTTACTTCAATGGACAATGGGAACAGTGCCGAAGGGAGGTGGATAGACTAAATGCTAGAAAGTGGGAATGTTATGTATGCCCCGGGACCAACCATGACCATTTCAACCCAGGGAAATGCGGTTACTCTACGGACTTCTTCTGTTCATCATGGGGATGTGAGACTACAGGGGATGGGTATTGGATTCACCAAAAGGATTGGATAGAGGTAAAGAGGGACACACCCCCTAAAGAATGTACTCAATATTTCTGTAACCCTATCAATATCTCATTTACCAATACGGGAAAGGAATTTCGGGGATGGGAACGGGGGGTTACCTGGGGACTCAGGCTTTACCAGGCCGGTTATGACTTTGGCTTAACCTTCCAAGTAATAAGAAAGGTAGAACAAGAAGAGCACACTGAAATCCTAGGGCTCCCGAGCGATATAAGTCAAATAGAGGAAGAGTCAGAAGATGATGAGGGTCCTGAGCCAACAAACTCCACCTCAATTGCGACCCCTGAACCTAAGATAAATCAAAGGAAAAGGAAACAAAATTCTCCTTCTAAACGAGGGGGGAGGAATCCCTGGATTGGACTAATACGTTCAGGTTTTGATATCCTGAATCTTAAGGATGTTGGCTTTGCTTGTCCCCTCGGCCTCCGTTCTTTGAGGCCATAGGATATATTAGTAATATCATTATCTCCAATGACACGGGACCTGTAAATTGTTCTTGGAATCTTATTATTCTTTTGCTTTTGTTCACGGTAGGCCCTTGCTTGCTCAACCGGGTTATAAGGTTCGCTAGAAAACAGGCAGAAGAAGTCCAATTAATGGCCTTACGGGCAAAGTATGAGCCCCTCCCCCTCGTCAATACCTACAAAAAGCAGCATCAGACTCCAAAGACACGTAAGGGCTTTTTGGGTCGGCCAACCTAAGACGGGGATAGCCAAAGCTGCTATCTACTCAAAGACGGGTAAGAGCGGAGCCCAGTAAAAGCACCAACCTAAGACAGGAGCTATGCCAAATAAAACAAAAAGGGGGAAATGACAGCATGGAATAGCTGAGAAGATAGGCCTGAAGGACAAAAGAAAGCCTGCGCTAGAGTTTCGCAAACTCACCCCCGCCCATCGAGCAAGGAAGGCTAGTTTCACTTCTTTACTTCCGCATACTAACATGATAATTAGGGACTATGCTAGGAAGGGAAGGGATTGGATCAATTAGGGACTTGTAAATTAAGCCTCCTAAAAGGACCAATTAGGAAGAAACACATACCCCAGTAGGGAAGCCGGCACGGCTTATAAACCTCTGTAAACCTGCAATAAAGTGAGCTTGAGCTGTAACACCCTGACTCGACTCCCTGTCGTGGTTACTTTCGGTTCGGCAGCGCACTTACTCTCCCGAGCCCCACTCTGTCGCGGGCCGACAGAGTGAAGATCTTCGGCGGCGAGGAAACTGGAGAGGGTGGTCTTTGCCTACCACCTCTCTATGACCCCCGCAGACCTTGAATTCCAATCCTGTCTCTACCTCCAGATCCTCCTGTCTCCACCTACTGAATGCTGGTATTACAGGTGCACAGCATTGCACCTGTATCAACACATACATTTTTTAAAACTTTTTTTATTATTTTTTTATGTGTACGAATGTACTGTCTGCATGTAGGTTGGTGCACCCGTGTCATGCAATGCTGCAGAGGTCAGAAGAAGGTGTCGGATTCCCCTGGAACTGGAGTTAAAGATGGTTCTTAGCCACCATGTGGGTGCTGGGAATTGAACCTGGGTCCTCTGCAAGAGTATTAGGCACTCTTAACCGCTGAGCCATCTCTCCAGCCCCAACACATACATCGAGGTGACACAAGGCTAGCGTGGTCTACAGAGTGAGCTCCAGGCCAGCTGGGACTTAAAGCGAGACCCTGTCTCAAAAATACAAAAACAACAACAACAACAAAAACAGTTTCTATAGCCCTTTTATCCAGTGAATTCCAGACCATGGATACCTAATCAAGGTAGCCTTGCCAAAGCTGAGAACCCAACACTGCCATGTTACTGTTAAGGAAGCCACTGGCTTTATCGGCATGACTCCAGTCTTTTGTCTTTTTTCCATGAGGTCTTTTTTTTTTTCTTTTTTTGGTCTCTTCGAGATAGGGTCTCCATGTAGCCCCAGCTGTCCTGGAACTCACTAGGTAGACCAGGCTGGCCTTGAACTCACAAAGATCCGCCTGCCTCTGCCTCCCAAGTGCTAGGATCAAAGGTGTGCGCCGCTCCATTGAAGGTCTTTTTACAGTTTCTGGAGCCCATGCTGACAGCACACTGCATTTTGTGAGGCATCACTTTTTATAACTTATGTGGAATCAACCACTGGAAAGCCCCTAGCATGTGGGGCGGGCCGCCTCTCATGCTAACTAGTGTTAGTGCTCCTTGCTTGGAGATTTGGCTTCTCTCAGCCTTGGTTCTTCCATCAGCAAAGGGCCATTTGCAGAAACAGGCCTGTGGTTTTTCTCCCTAAATTCTATAGAGAGCCAAGGAGAAGGCTCTTTATGTGGGAAAAGTGGGTATAGTTTCCAACTGGGTCTCCTATGTAAATGTCACACAGGAAACCTTGACAAACAACAGCGCCACAATTGGATTTTGCTCTATATTTGGAAAATTCGGCCCCTCATTACAAAGCAAGCTGATGTTATCTTATTTAGCTCATTCTTCGGCTCATCTCCTGTAATCATTAAATTACACAGCCATATTTCCAAAGCTCTGAGGGGGGACAAAGTGGATTAAGAATAAAATCTCTTAAGCGCCTTTTGAAAAGCTCTGGATTGTCTGAATGGCGGTTGCAGAGCCCCAGGAATGATCTATTCTGAGACATCCAAGGTGAGTGATTCGCCTCATTTTCCCTGGCTCTCCAATGTTCTCTTTGGAATGTGGAACAAGGATGGTGCCTTTAATATTCTGTTCCTGGATGTGTCCCTGATTGCTTCGTGACCCCATTCCCAGGGGCAGAAGTGAATGAAGGAATGAGGAATTGTGAAATACACGAATGATCAGAAGGAAGAAAATAAAAGCCAGGAAGAAAGGACTGTGGGTTGTTTATCACGCGCCTCTGCATACGGCTGTTTTGATCTGGCGGAGCAGCATCTCGCCTTCCTCAGAGCTGTCAGGACGGAAGTCTTTGTTCTTTCTCTGGAAAGGCCCATTTCTCTTACGTGACTCAAAAACTTAACATGGTGAGCTATTTCCGCCATCCTCAGCCCCACGTTTGAAAGCTGAGTTATCTTCCCAACTCCAAATCCGTCTCCAGCCGTGATTGATCACCCTGTATTTTTATTTGCTCCCCTGTTCTCCGAAAGTCCAATTTAGACTCCAGCACGGTTCCCTCGGGAACTCTCATCATTTCCCCTGGGGCATTGCGGGTTTGGCTTAGAATTCCCAGACACTGTCACCAAGCTCAGGCCGGTTCCCCCATTCTGAGGAAAAGTGCTGGGGCCTGAGATGGCAGACTCTCCCGGGGACTGTTCCAGAAGGCCTCTTCTGGAGAGTGCTGTTTTCAGCTACCAGTTCATAGGGCAGATTTGCATTCCAAATACAGGGCCCATTTGCCTCATTACAGATTGCATCTTTATTGAGCATGAGGCAGAATCAGAGCATTGGAAGAGGCTGGCTTTCCCCAGGCGAGCCAGGCCTCGCTTCTGCAACCCCGACACTGTCAGCACTTCAGTAACCAGGAGACAAGCCCAGGAGAGCTGCCTAAGGACCAGGGGCAAACTGAATCACCTGATAGCACCCATAACTCACAGCTCATTAGCGTGACCTCAAACTCTGATTCCAACACTTCTGGCTTGCAACAATACCCTTAAAACTGGCTTATTTACAATCAGTTTGGGGACTAAGGATTGAAACTTATGAGATAAGGTGGCGACCGGAACAGCCCACATGACTCCCTACGTCCGAGAAAGCTATTCTTCCGGGCTTCCTCGTTAATCAAGAGCCAGGATGTCTAGCACACACACACACACACACACACACACACACACACACACA
>VZQC01005766.1:2456097-2582928 GCA_009823505.1 Rhizomys pruinosus | reverse complement strand
TTTTTTTATTAATTTTATTTATTTCTGTATGTGTATGAATGTATTGTCTGCATGCAAGTCTGTGCACCCGTGTCGTGCAATGCCGCGGAGATCAGAAGTGGGCGTCGGATTCCCCTGGAGCTGGAGTTCTCCTGGAGTTGGAGTTTCAGATGGTTCTCAGCCGCCATGTGGGTGCTGGGGATCGAACCCGGGTCCTCTGCAAGAGCGGTTGGCGCTCTTAACCGCTAGGCCATCTCTCCAGCCCCCTTTCTTTCTTTCTTTTATTTATTGAGACAGGGTGTCCCTATAGCCCCAGCTGGCCTGGAGCTCACTCTGTAGACCAGGCTGGCTTTGAACTCAGAGATCCACCTGCCTTTGACTCCCGAGTGCCAGGATTAAAGGCAAGCACTGCCATACCAGGGTTAAAGATGGTTTTTAGCCACCATGTGGGTGCTGGGAATTGAACCTGGGTCCTCTGCAAGAGCAGTCGGTGCTCTTAACCACTGAGCCATCTCTCCAGCCCCCCCCCCCATATTCAGCTTTATGGGGTACTGGGGATTGAACCTAGGGCTCCATGCATGCCAGGCAGGCACTCTACCACCTGCACTACAGTCCTGGACCCTTCCATCTGCTTTTAATCTACACTGCAGCCTTTCTGTCCCTGCCCCTCCAAGTCACCTGGCTTCTTACCCTCGTCTCTACCTTTCCTTGGGCCACTTGCTACTGACAACCTAAAACTCCACGGTCACCTTCTTTCATTCCTTGGGCATCAGGGGAGGGCGGGGCAATGCTTGATACCCTGGGGCTCTGATTCTATAATCCCAGACTGGGAGGGGGGTCGAAACCACACAACAGTGACAGTTAGAAATGGGGTTGACTCATTTCTGTAGTGCAATGTGGAAGATCACAGTGCTTCCAAGCCCAAAAGTTCAGGTTTGTTAAGCCCATGTTAATTAACACTAGATAAATTATTTCATCTCTTTGGGCCTCATTCCTCATATGTAAAATGGAGGTGATAATAGTAGGGTTGGTGGTGTGAAGATTAAATGAGCTAATACATAGGGAAAAACTTACAAGGGTACTTAGCATGTGGTAAGTGATTACTATAATAAACAGAAGCCAAAGAGAATTTCATTAATCTATTATATTAGAGAGAGAAAAGGCCAAAGATAAGGGGACCAGACCTGGTTTCAGTAGCTTCATAGTATTAATTTTTTTTAAATTTTATTTATTTCTGTATGTGTATGAATGTACAGTCTGCATGCCGGTTTGTGCACCCCTGTCATGCAATGCCGCGGAGGTCAGTAGAGGGTGTCGGAGTCCCCTGGAACTGGAGTTCTCCTGGAATTGGAGTTTCAGACGGTTCTCGGCCACCATGTGGGTGCTGGGGATCGAACCCGGGTCCTCTGTAAGAGCGGTCGGCGCTCTTAACCGCTAGGCCATCTCTCCAGCCCCATAGTATTATTAAACCCAGATTCTTATTTCTTCAAGAATACCTCACAACAACACTGGTCCTTGAGATGACCCAGAGGGTAAAGGTACTTGCCACAAGTCTGACAATTTCGTTTTCTGGGACCCCCATGGTGGAAGGAAGGAAAGAGTCAACTTTGCAAGTTATCTTCTGACCTCAATACTTGTAACACGGTGAGCACCCCCTTCCAAATAAATAAATAGTCCTCACAACATACAGTAATTACTACAGCTCCAGTCCTTTCATCCAAATTTCAGTCTGAAAGGTGAAAGAGCAAAAACGTAACATCTCAGCTGAGTCTCTTTCATTTGCCTTCTTGAGGGTCTAATATAACACTTCTGGTATACTTATCGCTCAGAGCTTAGTCACCCTTCTGCTTACACCTTGTTGACAAGAATAGGGTCATATGACCTCGTTTTGCTCCAAGCTGGGAAATGTTTTTGTTTTGTTTTGTTTTTAATCCCAAATGACAATGTGTCTAGCTACAAGTTACAAAAAAAACAGAGGAGCTGGGTGCAGTGGTACACACCTTTAATCTCAGCACTTGGGAGGCAGAGGCTGGTGGATCTCTGTGAGTTCAAGGCCAGCTTGGTCTACAGAGTGAGTTCCAGGCCAGCTGGTGCTACAGGGAGACCTTGTCTCAAAAAGACCAAAAAAATAAATAAATAAAAAGAAAAGGAGACATAAACTTGGGAGCTACCAGTCCCTCCACCCACACCAGTTCAGTGACCAGCCTAAGGTGGATAGCAGATATGTCTTTTCCAGAGTTCCTCAGTCAGCCCTCCCACAAAGAAGTTCTCACCAGCGCCTGGTTTTCTTCATGCCCTAAGTTACATCAAGTTGTGTCTGACTGTCCCTGGGCCCTTACCACACCTGCGTCTACCTCACATCTTCCCTTTCTTCTCTGCATTCTCAAACCACTTGCCTTTCTCCAAAAATCCAAACCTCCCCAGCACCCCGCTGAGCATTCAGCTTCCCCTTGACACATCTCCATGCCCAGAACCGTTTCTGCAGCCATAGCAAACCTTTCTCAACTGGAACACTCATCCAGCACTTTTCTAAATCCACGAGAAGGTACAGCTAGTGGATTAGGCATATGAATCCAGGCCTGCTTCCTCTGCATACTCTGCTAAAACACCAGTGGAGAGTTCTGCAGAGAATAACAGCCCACGAGAACCTGAGAACGAGCGAGGCGACCACAGCAACAACCCTGGATGATGGAGAACAGATGGAGAAGTGAGTGATGATTTAAGCAGTTGGGAACTGGGCACGCCTGCACGTAGGAGAAAAACAAACCGCAGTCCTTCCCAGCACCAAGAAGGCTCCAAAGTAGGAAGCAGCAGGTAGAGCTGGTGACAGCAGTGGAGGTGGAAAGGCCAGTCTGGAAGCTGCTTGAGGCCGGAATGGTGGCACATGCCTCTAATCCCAGCCCTGGAGAGGCAGATACAGATAGAGCTCTGTGAGTCTGAGGCCAGTCTGCATAGCATGCTCTAGGCCAGCCAGGGCTACACCATGAGACCCTGTCTTAAAAAAAAAACAAAAAACAAAGCTGCTTGACTTCCTGACCCTCTCCTCTTCATGACTGTATCACCTCTGCCCCAGGGAAAGATGAGAGGCTGGTTCCCCTGTGGAGAACAGGGGGTCTCTAATCTAAGAGTCAACAGGAAACTGAGGATGCTTATCTGTTAGATGTTGAAATTCTCAAACCTTCTCCCTCATCTCTAGGTGCACAGGAAATTGGAAGCATCTTCCTGGAGGAATGTGACTTATTGACATCAAGGGAGCTCTAAGGGCAGACCTGGCCATAAAAGATAGAACCCATAGTGATCAATAGCAAATCATCCAGGGACATGACTTTCAGGGGAAGCTTCCCAAGACCAGGTTGGGTGAACAAATCTTAAAAAAAAAAATGAGGGAATCAAATGGAAGAGATAAAGGAACGTTAATGATACCAGCAGACAGCAGACAAGTTCAAGTTCAAGATGACTAGCAAGTCACAGATCACGGGCCAGGTCTCTTCCACAGATAAATTTGATAAAAAGAAAAAAATTTGTGAGAGGAATCTATTCCACATAAAAAGAGACGTGGCAGGTTGGAGAGATAGCTGATTGGTTAACAGCATGCACTGTTCTTCCAGAGGCCCTGAGTTTGGCTTCTAGAACCCATGTGGAATCACTTACAACTGCTTGCAACTCTAGCTCCAGGGGACTAGAAGCCCTCTTCTGGCCTCCACAGGCATCTGCAATTACAGGTACATATACTCTGCCCCCCATATACACAATAACTTAAACCTTTAAAAAGAGAGACTAGGGCTGGGCGTGGTGGCGCACACCTTTAGTCCTAGCAGAGGCAGAGGCAGGCCGATCTTTGTGAGTTCAAGGCCAGCCTGGTCTACAGAGTGAGTTCCAGGTCAGCTGGGACTACAGGGAGACCCTGTCTCGAAAAGACCAAAAAAATAAAGAGACTAGGTAACCAGATACAGATGTGGTACTTAACTGGTACTTAACTAAACATTATAAATGAAAATATGAAATAACTAGACTATTTTAATATAGACTAGTACTGAGAATTAGGGAATTATTGTTAATCTTTTTATTGTTTACTTTAATAGGTACAAGAATTGTGCTTATTTTGGACACTGTCCTTATATTCTTTTTATTTTATTTTATTTTATTTTTGAGACAGAGACTCCCTTTAGTCCCAGCTGGCCTAGAGCATGCTATGTAGACGAGGCTGGCCTTGAACTCACAGAGGTCTGCCTGCCTCTGCGTCCCGAGTACTGCACCACCATGCCCAGGTTAAAATGGTTCTTAGCTGCCATGTGAGTGCAGGGAATTGAACCAGGGTACTCTATAAGAGCAGTCAGTGCTCTTACCCGATGAGCCATCTCTCCAGCCCCAAGTCCTTATTTTCCCGATTATGCATACAAGCATAGAACAAAGACCACTTGAAATCCCAGCTGCTTAGGAGGCCAAGGCAGGAAGATCAAAAGATCAAGGCCTGTCTGGACTACAGTGAGTTCAAGGCTAGCCTGGGCAACTTAGTGAGAATCTGCCTCAAAATAAAAAGAAACAAGAGGCCAGAGGATGTAGCTCAGTGGTAGAGCACTTTCTTAGCAGATGTGAGGCCCTGAACTGAACAGACAAATCAAACAAACAAAGGCTAGAGATCAATAACAATAATGTAGCTATCAGAAAGACTAAGGGGGAGAAACCAAGATGACGTAAGGCAGCTTTTACTATTGTCTACATGGTGTTTGGGACTGGGCAATATCACCTTAAGAGTCAGACAGGGCTAGAGATGGCTCGTGGTTAGTTAAGGGCACTCGTGGCTCTTGCAGAGGACCCAGGTTCAGTTTCCAGTGCCCACATGCTGGCTAACAACCGTCTGTAACTCTATTTTGGGGGGGATCTGATGCCCTCTTCTGCCTCTAGGGCCATTGTATACACATGTGGCACCTACAGACAGGCAAAACACTCATGCACATAAAAATAAAAAAGTCAGACATTCAGTACTAGAGTAAAGATTTTTAATTTGGGGGGTTTGGTGCTGGGATGGAACTCTTGAGTTTTGCGTATACTAAGCACATGCTCTACCACTCAGTTACACCCTAACCTATTATTCACCAATCCTCCATTAGTTTTTTTGTTCCCCTTTACCTGAACTGGAGTTTCTGCCACAGACTCACCAGGATTGGAAGCTCAGCTTTCTCAGGGGTTATTCTTTTGTGATGCCATATACCAGTGACTGCAGAGCCCAACTTCCTTCCAGAAGAGTTCAAAGAGGTTTTTATCACAGTTTATCTTTAATGTTATTTTTTTTATTTATTTATTTATTTTTATGTGTATGAATGTATTGTCTGCATGCAGGTCTGCGCACCCGTGTCGTGCGATGCCGCGGAGGTCAGAAGACGGTCTCGGATTCCCCTGGAACTGGAGTTCTCCTGGAACCGGAGTCACAGACGGTTCTCAGCCGCCATGTGGGTGCTGGGGATCGAACCCGGGTCCTCTGCAAGAGCGGTCGGCGCTCTTAACCGCTAGGCCATCCCTCCAGCCCCTTAATGTTATTTTTTTAAGTAGTTTTTTATTTTATTTATTTATTTATCTGCATGTAGGTCTGTGCATCCGTGTTGTGTCGTGCAATGCCACGGAGGTCAGAAGAGGGTGTTGGATTCCCCTGGAACTGGAGCTCTCCTGGAATTGGAGTTACAATTGGCGTTTACAGACGGTTCTCAGCCGCCATGTGGGTGCTGGGGATCGAACCCGGGTCCTCTGCAAGAGCAATCGGTGCTCTTAACCACTAGGCCATCTCTCCAGCCCCTAATGTTATTGTTTTTAAGGTGTTGGGACCACTTACTAGCCAATTGCTCTACCATTGAAAAATGTTCCCAGTCCACTTTAATTTCTTTTGTTATTCCTAGTTGCTCTTTGTTTGGTCTTCATTTTTTTTTTTTTTTTTTTTTTTTTGTCTTTTTTGAGACAGGGTCTCCCTGTAGCTCTGGCTGTCCTGGAACTCACTCTGTAGACTAGGCTGGCCTTGAACTCACAAATATCCACTTGCCTCTGCCTCCCAAGTGCTAGAATTAAAGCCATGTGCCACCATGCCTGGCTGGTCTTCATTTTTATTAATTTTAAATACATAATACAAGAAAAGGAACAATAAAACCCCAATACTTCCTCCTTGCCTAGATTTTTAAAAATTCTTAACATTTTGATTCATCTTTTTTTTTTTTCTGAGCTAAAGAAACTATTGACAAATGTTAAGGAAGTTCACAAAAGTTTATAGACATCAACTTTGTAGCCCTAAGATGACTATAATATTATTAATCTTCAGTCCTTGAAGGCAGGACTTCCCCTAGCATATGCTGGGAAAATGCTCTGCCACTGAGCTGTATTCCCAGTCCTCTTTTTACTTCTTTATTTTGAGGCAAGTTCTCACTAAATTGTCTAAGCTGGCCTTAACTCACGCTGTAACCTGGACAGGCCATGAACTCCTGATCTTTCTGCCTCAGCCTCCTGAGCAGCTGGGATTCCAAGTTTTCTTTGTCTTCTTAACCTTTTTTGGTCAAGTTTAGGGCTTCTAGATTAGAATAGTTTTACCTAAACTCGATGGTCCTACATAACTTCCAGCCCTTAACGACATATCAAAGAAGCCAAGGATTGTGGTTGGGGCTCTCAGTTCCTCCAACACAGGCAGGGTCAGCAGTCCCAAACCAACTATGAAGCACGGTCTTTCAGCTCCTCTTCAGAGGAAGGGAATGGGGGTGGGAGAGATGGCTCAGCAGTTAAGAGCACTTGCTATTCTTGCAGAACAGAGTTTAGTTCCCAGCAACCACACTGGGCAGCTCACAACTGCTTGTAACTCTAACTCCAGGGGATCTGACACTCTTCTGACCTCTATGGGTACTGTATACATATATTGTAAATATAGACAAAGAGCCCCCCCCCACCACGTGCATACAGAAACAGGCACATATAAATAAAACAAATCTTTTTTTTTAATTCTGAAAAAGATCAATGGGTACAGAGATGCGTAAGGTGGGGAATGTGGAGACGGAGTCCACGGGGCTGCAGACAGGGAGTCCAAGGGGCTGGAGACTGAGAGTCCACAGTGCTGGGTATAGTAGCTACGTGCAAGCAAGCAAACAAATAGGAAGCTGTGGAGAAACCAGTTAAGACCAGCAACTTGCAAGACTGATAGATCTGCCTAAGGACTGCTGTTAGACCATCGTTGCACTACATTAGAACAGTAAGATCTCCACCTGGAGGTGGGGGGCGGGGGAACTATAACAGAAGTTCAGGCACATTTTAAGCTGTCTATAAATTATCACATGTACATTAAAAGTTTTTCCTTTTCTTGGAAAAAGACTGAATAATCAAAATTTTCCCATGAAATGAAATGCACATCTTTGCTTGTGGCTAGTCTTGAGTATAGGGTAGCCAGCTCTTTCTTTCTCTTTCTTCCTTTCTTTCTTTCTTTCTTTCTTTCTTTCTTTCTTTCTTTCTTTCTTTCTTTCTTTCTTTCTTTCCTTTCTTTCATTCTTTTTCTTTTTGTGGTTGATGTAATTCTTTGTAATAAATTTTGCTTTTTTTCTTTAAAAAACAAAAGTATTAGATGAGCAAGGTCAGGAACACACTCTATAATAATTAAAAACTCTGTTCATCACTCGGGAAGTAGAGGTGGGTGGATCTCTGTGAGTTCAAGGCCAGCCTGGTCTACAGAGCGAGCTCCAGGACAGCTGGTACTAAAAGGAAGACCCTGCCTCAAAAATACCAAAAAAAGGAAAACACTAAAAAATAAAAAAATAATAAAAACTCTATTCATGCTGGGCGTGATGGCACATGCCTTTAACCCCAGCACTCAGGAGGCAGAGGCAGGCAGATCTCTGTGACTTCAAGGCCAGCCTGGTCCACAGAGCGAGCTCCAGGCTAGCTGGGACTAAAGGGAGACCCTGCCTCAAAAATACCAAAAAACAAAACAAAACAAAACAAAACAAAAAAACCCAACTCTGTTCACAATCACAGCACTTGGGAGACTGAAGTAGAAAAATCACAAGTTTGAGGCTAGCCTGGGCTACATAGAGAGTTCAAGGCTAGCTTGCACTACATACCAAGAATCTGTGTCAAAAAGGCCCAGGGCTGAACAATAAAGAGCTTACCTAGCATGCTTGAGGTCCTAGGTTGCATCTCTACCACCACCACTACACACACAGACACGTTAATACTAATACAAGGTCATTTAGTTGGGCACTATTGTTCTATTGCTTAGGAAAATGAATAAACTAAAATACAGCCACAGGATGGCACAGCACTGGGCTATAATCACTGACATGGAGCAGTATACTAATCAGGGGTCCCATTGGCTTATAGGATCAGAAGCTGGATAGTCCCACAGTGGACACCCATGAGCACGAGGGAAATTAGTAGCTGCTCAGTTCAAGAAACTGGAAGCTTTAAAACAAGAGGGACCAACAGTGCCACCCTGCTTTAAGGCTGAAGGCTAGGAGCTGCTTGAATTGCACCAGAGGCTGAGGAAGGTGGAGTGTGAAGAAGGTGGGGTGTGAGGAAGGTGGAGTGTGGTCTGTGCAATGGCAGCAGGATAAGAAACCAAATACCTACAGCCATCCGGTAAGAGGCAGTCTTCAGGTGGCTCCGTCCAAGTCCCAGCCCATTATTAGGCAATGGCTTTCCATGGTCAGGACTGGTCTTCCTCCATTTGCTGACCTACATGCCAATCATTTATGGAAATAGTCCTTTCAGAAGCATCCAAAAGTATACTTTACCAAATTTCTAAGCACCTCTCAGCCCGATCAACTTGACAAACTAACCATCATGGAAAATCTCCAGGATATACTAGGGGAAGAAGAGGCGAGGTGGATGGGGAATGGGGGCATGTGCCTTTAATCCAAGCACTCGGGAAGCAGAGGCAGGGATATCTCTGGAAGATGGAGGTCAGCCTGGTCTACATAATGAATTCCAGGCTAGCCAGGGCTACATTCTGAGAACCTGTCTCAAAACAAAACAACAACAAACCCCACAAAGAGATGTTTCTTTGTGTTGAGCTTGACTCCAGGCACCTTGCCAACTTCCACATTAATTCTTACCTTCTTGGTCTCATGTGATCTTGGGTGACAAGGACCTTTTGCACACTGTGGCAGTCACAGCTATCTTTGTCATGGTCCTGACTTCAGTGGAGATGTCCCCAAAGTCTCACCACAGAGAATGCTGCCGCCCTGGGCTATTGATGTCAACGTAGGAAACCCTTCGGAGTCAAGTTTGCAAAGAAATTTTGATCAGGAGTGACTATGGAATCTTGCTTAATACCTTTTATTTGGATCAATTTAAATCATATGGTGCATTCCCTTCAATCTGTTAATATAGTGTATTAAATTAATCTATTTTCTTTTTTGTTGTTGTTGTTCTTTTCTAGACAGGGTCTCCCTGTAGCCCCAGCTGTCCTGGAACTCACTCTGTAGACCAGGCTGGCCTTGAACTCACAAAGATCCGCCTGCCTCTGCCTCCCAAGTGCTAGGATTAAAGGCGTGCACCACCACACCTGGCTCTAAATTAATCTATTTTCTAAAACTATCCTGAATTAAGCTCTGCACACTCATGGTGATTGTTTTTAATACAATGGTGGAACTGATTCATTAATATTATAATTGCAATTTTTGCATTGTTCTCCACTTAAAGGCTGCCACTGCTTTTCTTCTCACCCAGTTCTAGTGCAAAGGCTGTGTCAGCCTCACAAAGTGACTTGAGCAGCTTTCTGTTTTCCTTTTCTAAGGAACAATTCCCATTATACAAAAGTTATTTTTTTTTCTTGAAAAATAAGCCCATAAAACAGCCCAGGACTAGTAGACTATACATGGGGTGGGAGACAGTTTTGACTACGTGTTCAATTAGTTATACTGTTGCTGCAATCCTATTTTCAGTATTTGCTGGGTTTATTTTAGTATCATATATTATCTAAGATTTTTAAATTACCTTAAAATTTCTGGCATAGGGTTATTGACAGTATTCCCTCCCCCCCACCGTGTGTGTGTGTGTGTGTGTGTGTGTGTGTGTGAGAGAGAGAGAGAGAGACAGAGAAAGAGAGAGAGAGAGAGAGAGAGAGAGAGAGAGAGAGAGAGAGAGAGAGAGATATGCTGGCCCTCATGCATGCTAGGCAATCAGTCCCTCATCCACTGAGCTCCGACAGTACCTCTTTTCATCAGTCACGTTTATACACAAAGAGCAGGAAGCCCTGGTTTACTACAGGATGTCAGATGGTTATGAGTGTTAAAGGGCTGGAGAGTGAGCTTCAGAAATGACTTCCAGAACCCTTTAGAACAAACCCTCACAGCAGGAGTTGCCAATTATAACACCATGAGGAAAAGTGGAGAGCCAGACTCTGCCATTTGGACAACTAAATTCAAGGACACACTGCAATCCAGGAAGCCATAGCTAAGCCATCTCTTGAATGGCTCAGCAGTTAAGAGCCCTTGATACACAAGCATAAGGACCAGAGTTCAAATCCCAGCACCCAAGTAAAAGCCAGGTAGCACCCTTACACACCTGTAACCCTGACACTGAGGGAGGTGGAGACTTGCTGGGGCTTGCTGTTTGCAGGGATGGCTTGGAAAAAAAGTCAGTTCAAAGCTGCAGGGTTAAGGCTACTTTCTCATCTGCCAATTGAATCTCATACAAGTGCACCCCCCAACCCCCCTCAAAATCTAGTGAGAACGCAGTGCTCAGCTTCTAGCCTCTGTAGTCGGGAACATAGCAGGAAGGAGCAGAGATAACTGCCTGGCGCCAACTGACCACCTCTAACACATCTCTTCAGTCTTTCTTTTTCAATATGTATTTTATTGGCTTTTGTGCATTTCATAGACTACATCTTAGTTATGTTTAGACCCCCTCCCCTCTACACTTTTCCATAGCCCCACCACCAGATTTCATGCATTCTTTCATATATTTTAAGGCCTATTAAGTCAAGTTTGTGTCCCCAGATGTTCCTTGGTGTGAGTTCACCACTGGAGCCTGGTCAGCCTATCTACCATCATTCCCTTAAAAAAGACCAACTCTCCTTCACCCAGCAGTAATCAACCTCCAATAGTCTCTCAGCCAAGGTTGGGCTTCTTGCCCATTTCCTCAGTTCTACGTTGTTTTGTCTAGTTTTGAGTCTGCATGGGTCTTGTGCATGCTGTCACCATTGCTGTGAGTTCATATGAACAAGGTCCCAGAAGCCTGGAAAACTGTCCCCTTGTGGTCACCCAGCATTGCTGGCTCTTACAATCTTTCAGCTCTCTCTTCTGCAGTGGTCCTTGAGCCTGGGGTGGGTAAGGTTTAATATAGGAGTCCTGTCCAGGGACATGTACTGTACAATCATTTATTCTCTATGAACTTTCTCCGTTAATTGTCTCTTGTTGCACAAGGAAGCTTCACTGGTGAGAGCTGAGAGATGCAAGAAACAGTGCCAGATGGGAGAAAACTCCCTTGAAATGTTGGTCAGGGTGGCCCAAGAGACTCCTGGAATCACACAGGCTACTGCTACAGCCCTTGATTTCCTTCCAAAGCTTGAGGTTGAGACCCTATTGCTGAAGACAGGACATACTTTGGACCGACACTTGGAGCAATAGAGCTAGAACTGATCTGGAAGACTTGACCTCGAAGACTTCTATCTGAAAACTAGCATGATTTTAGCAAGCTGCTAAGGGGAAAAAAAAAATCAATCAATGGTCCAACCGCAGCTTTAAAGCCTAATAACCAGGCTGGGGTATAGCACAGCGGTTAAACGCTGAGGATAAGAAATCTGAAAAAAAAAAAAAAAGCCTAATAACCATAACAAATAATATCAGTGCAGTAGTGGAACCTTTTTTTTTCAAGAGCATTATATTTTAAGAATCATTTTTAGCAATACAAGTACAGAATATATCACAATGCTGGTTATAAACATACTTAGTATGATTTAATAGTTACAAATAATGGTGGGTACTACAAGTAGGTAAGAATGATATGAAAAGTCATTCTGACCCAGTGAACTGTCTTCAGAAATCTATTAATGACCTTAGGTATGTCTATAGAAATTACTGTGGCACTAGTAGTGGGGATGTTAATGATTCATTTTTAATGATCCCATTAAGAGCTTTTTATTTTGAGCCCATTAAACTAAAATCCCCTTTTGCTTAATAAAGTATAAAAATAGTACTGACTGGCACTTTTATCTTGGGGGTAATCAATACATATCTAATTGGACTTAAAGCCCACTCAGTGAGAGGGAACTCATGTGTAGTACTGTAAACATAGCCAAATACACATGACTTGAGAGGTATTAGATCCTAGAGAAAACGCCACATCTGTCTCATCCTTAGGCAAACAAAATTTCTTTTTTTAAAATATTATTTATTTTCTATGTGTATGAATGTACTGTCTGCATGTAGGTTTGTGCACCCATGTCATGCAATGCCACAGAGGTTAGAAGAGGGTGTTGGATTCCCCTGGAACTGGAGTTAAAGATGGTTTTCAGCCACTATGTGGGTGCTGGGGATTGAACCTGGGTCCTCTGCAAGAGCAGTCAGCGCTCTTAACCACTAGGCCATCTCCCCAGCCCCCAAAATTTCTTACTATATGCTAAAACCTTGTATTTATGGACACGTATACCTGTCACCACTTATCAAAGAAGTTTCTTTTTTCTTTTTTTTTTTTTTTATCTTTTCAAGACAGGGTCTCCCTGTGGCCCCAACTATCCTGGAACTCGCTCTGTAGACCAGGCTGGCCTTGAACTCACAAAGATCCACCTGCCTCTGCCTCCCAAGTGCTAGGATTAAACGTGTGTGCCACCACGCCCGGCCAAAGCGGCTTCTTTTTGCAATAGACTATTACAGAATTCCACCATTGGTCATACACAGAAAAAGTGTCCAAGAGATGCCAGCCTTAAGTGACACATCTATAATGGAACCTCTACACCTAAGGCTCATAGAACATAGCAGAACAGGGGTAGAGAGAATGAGTGCATCTCCTCACAGCCTTAATTCTCTCTGATGCACACCCGCGCACACACACCGCTGGCCAGAGTCTGTCTGTTTCAGGCCTTTTCCTCAGTCACTTTTGCTAGAAGTTGGCCTAATTGTTCTGAAAAAAAATTTAAAACTTATCTTTTATTTTAATGAGACTTTAAAAGTTTGCTTTCTACTTCATTTTTGCTCTTTTGCCACCTCTGTTATACTTTGGAACTGGAATATCCCTCTGAGGGTCATGTGTTAGAGGTTTTGTCCCTAGCTGGTAGTGCTGTTTGAAGGGGGTTTAAGAGGTGGAATCTTGTTGGAGGAAGGACATTGGTGTCTGACTTTGAAGCAACTGGGCCTGTTGTCTCTCCTCTCCTTTCCTCTCCCCTCTCCTCCCCTCCTCTCCCTTCCCCTCCCCTTCTCTCCCCTCCCCTCCCCTCTCTTCTCTATCATCTCTTCTCTTCCTCTCTCTTCTCTGTCATCTCTTCTCTATCATCTCTTCTCCTCCCCTCTCTTATCTTCTCCTTTGTCATCTCCTCCCCTCCCCTCCCTCCTCTCTCCTCTCTTCTCCTCTCCCCCCTCTCCTCCTCTCTTCTCTTGTCTCTCCTCTCCACTTCCTGGCTGCCAGGAAGTAAGCTGCCTCTGGTGCCACAGACTCCCATGCCTTGTTATCCTGCCTCATCCCACGCCTAGAGCCATGGAGCCAGGCAACAGTAGACAAAACCCCAAAACCCTGCGTCCAAATAAACCTCCTCTCCTTTTAATCATTTATGCAGGTGTTTGTCACAGCTGGGAAAGCTAGCACAGCTGCATTCCCTGGGTTCAGGCTTTTGCTTGCTCTCTAGCCTTAAGTTGAACACTACAGTAGGTGTTTCCTAGGAAACCACTGCTTTAACTGTAGCCCACAGTGTTTGGTAATTTTGTAGGGTTTTGTCATTCAGTTTCAAATATTTGGTAACTCTCATCATGTTTCCTTTTTCAACCCATTTATCTTTTTGATTTTCCAACATCCTGCTTTGGGGACTTTCCTTATTTATTTTTATTAGCATTGCTTAAAAAAAGAAACAAGATTATATAGGAAAACTTTGTGTAGGTTGGAGAGTTTGGAAGGCGAATGAATGCCAAATTCACAAGACTTTCCATTAATGCTGGTTCTAACCTTTGGTATTGTGATAAGAAATACTCTGGTGATACAGCTTTTTAAATATTTGTGGTTAGCCGGGCGTGGTGGCGCATGCCTTTAATCCTAGCACTTGGGAGGCAGAGACAGGCGGATCTTTGTGAGTTCAAGGCCAGCCTGGTCTACAGAGTTCCAGGACATCTGGGGCTACAGAGAGACCCTGTCTCGAAAAGACCAAAAAATAAAAAATAAAAAAATATTTGTGGTTGACTTATTTTTTATTTTCTTTCTGATATATGTCTTCCTATGTTGCTCATTCTGGCTGGCCTCCAATTCAGGATCCACCCTCTCAACCTCCCCAGTAGCTGGGATCACAGGCCTGTGCCATTGTGCCCAGTTTGTGGTCAACTCTAAAAATCTATTTCATGTGTATTTATTAAGAATCATTTAGGGCTGGGCGTGGTGGTACATGCCTTTAATCCTCTGCATTTGGGATGCAGAGGCAGGTGGGTCTCTGTGAGTTCAAGGCTAGCCTGGTCAACATAGTGAGCTCCAGGCCAGGTAAGACTAAAGGGAGACCCTGTCTCAAAAAGACCAAAAAAAAAANGACTCAACACATAAAGTGAAAATTGCTAGAAGAAGATATTCGACATCAAACTCTGGCTTCCACACACAGGTGTACACATACACAAGTATGAACACATGCATAGAGATGTGTACACCACACACACATACAAATACAAAAAAAAAAATAAAGTAGTTCAAATTTACGTTTGCTTTATTATAAATCTTCTATTAACGATCTTGTTTTCCTGAAATGGAAACTTACAGGTAGATTTTAAAAAAGTGTTTGAAAATATTTCTTTGTAATACTGTTCTATAATATATGTAAGCCATAACTGAACTTAAAAAGCAATGGAATATATCCTGTACAAAATTTTGTGAGAAAGAGGATTTATGCTATTAAACCGAGTATGAGTCACAGAGGAATGACACATAGTGCTGGTCAAATTGAGTCCTCTAATAATGAGGGAACTCATGCCCAAAATAACTCTCAACCCTGAGGACTTTATAAACCCAGGGTTTATAAAGCTTAAAACCACATCATGTCAGGGACAAAGCCAATAACCATACCAGGAGCAAGTTAGGTAACAAAGAAGTTTGCGGTTAACAAAAAGTTTCCGTTTCTATTAGGAAAAACAAGTTTCCCATAGAAACAAGGTACTCCCTGAAACTGTGGGTGCAGGTTACACAGGAGTGCTCTGTCCGGGGTGCGGGGGGTAGCTGAGCAGAAACAGGTTAAAACGGAAGTCAGATATAATAACACAGAGTCGGTTTGGCCATTTCAATGTGGCTTTTTTTCTTTTGTTTTTTTTTTTTCTTTTGGAGAGAGGGTCTCCCTGTAGCCCCAGCTGTCCTGGAATGTCGGAGATTACTAATCATCTGATGGTCCTTTAGTCACTGGGAGACCGCAATTCACATGATATTTTTCTCTCCTAGAACCAGACTTGGCAGTCCTGCAGGACTACAAGTTTCAAGGCTGTCGCCTGCCTGCAGGCCGACAGTATCTAGGCTTAACTCCTGGCAAGGAGAGGGGAGGGGGACTGTGGGAGATTACCCGTGGAATAAGAAATAAAAAAGATTTTTCTCATAGAGAAAAATCCGGGAGGAAAGTGACTCAGTTTTATTCATGCCAGTGATGTATTTATACACTGAAGGGTACTGTGCTCTGGGCAAGGAAGTGGGGGGAAGGCAGAAGGGAGGGGTGGGCCACCTTGGCTCCTAGTGGGGGTGCTGCAGAGCTCCTGTTCCTGCAACTGGTAAACTAAAGGTGCAACATTCTGCTCAATACCTCAAGGGAAGGGGCCATCTGGTTCTGGAACTTTGCAGAGATAAGCAAGGTTAGAAAACACTGTATTATCCTGGACCTTCCCGAGCTACAAATAACTCAGAGACAAATGAATGCCCACAGAGATATCAGATAACTCTCAGAGGTTTTCAGGACAGTTCTTACAAGTTCTTGCCTCAAGCCAGGCAAAGTTTCATTCCTACAGCCCCTCCTTTGTTTTTTAATTAAAATGGAGCAGTAATGTCATAGTCCTCTAGGAGATATTTTGGGATGGTCTGATACTGGACTAAATACATTTGAGCTGTAACCCCAAACTGCCTTTTGACAAACCAGAAAGTCAACTTTCTGAGGTGAGAATTTTTTTTTTCAGTCTTTTTGAGACAGGGTCTCCCTGTAGCCCCAGCTGGCCTGGAACTCTCTCTATAGACCAGGCTGGCCTTGAACTCACAAAGATCCACCTGCTTCTGAGAATTAGTTTTAACAAAAAGGAATATCATGGTGGCCAGGGGAACTTAGGTTGCAGGTAACAGAGCTTTTGTTAAAAAGATCTTTCTCTGAGCACAGAGGCAGCAAAAGGCTATAGGCCAGTTGCTATGACTCTCAAGTGCATTTGATTAAACATAGAAACTGCTGCCAGTGCATCACAAACTGACCATAAGAGATGCAAAGAGATCCATTGAATATGTAACTTTGCCCTTATGTGGTGGAAATCTAAAAATGACAAAGTAAAAGTAATGCCTTTTCTCCCATTAAAACATAAAAGTATGGGCTGGAGAGATGGCCTAGTGGTTAAGAGCCCCGACTGCTCTTGCAGAGGACATGGGTTAGATCCCCAGCACCCACATGGTGGCTGAGAACTGTCTTTAACTCCAGTTCCAGGGGAATCTGACACCCTCTTCTGACCTCCACGGCATTGCATGACACAGGTGCACAAACCTACATGCACACAGTACACTCATACACATAAAAAATAATTAAATTTAAAAAACACACAAAAATACAGGTATGTGAGTGACAAAGTCTCTAAAATAACATTGCTTGTCCTACACATAAAGACATACAAAGACATACAGGTATGTGAATACCATTGTCTCTAAAATAACAATGCTTGTCCTACACATAAAGACATACAGGTATGCAAATGGCATTGTTTCCAAAAGTAACATTGCTTGTCCTACACATAAAGACATATAAAGACATACAGGTATGTGAATAACAAGCCTTGCTGGAGAGATCTGTATATGCAACTACATTGATGGAACATAGTTCAGTCACAATTGTCTCCTGTAGGTTTTTTCTTTAGCAAGCAGTCTCCAGGCTTTTGGGCAGGGACAGGTGAGAAAGAGGAGTAAGCTATTTCTGTTGTTGAAGATAGCACCCAGGTCGTCTCAGTCTTTTTTCCAGCAGGAGGCTGGCTACTCAGCTCTGGCTTTTAGTTTCTCTAGAGGCATGGATTATGCCTGGAGGTGAAGTAAAAAAGCAGCTGCAGATGGCTTATCACAGAACTGGAATCTTGGCTTTCAGGGGTGCCTTTTGCACTTTTACTGATGGAATATGAATAGTAAGAGCATAGGCAGTTAAGTAAACATTATTTATTATACTAGGTTGTGCTGCTGGCCTAGCACAGGTGGTTAGAGATACCACTTTTTTATATTACTGAGGGTAGGAAATACCTTGCTTATCATTTCAGTAGATAAATGGATGAAGGCTTATTAAAGTTCTTTTTAAAGAATAACATAGATTAGCCCTTTAATTTTAAGTTTGAAAAGTAAAATAATATATTAATTTAGTACTTGAAATTATCCATGGCTCGTTTTAGCCCTGGTAGATTTATTGGGCCTGATTTTTTAATTGAGTGTTGGTGGGTCATATTTTTTTTTAGATTACAGTAGATAATTAGATTACAGTACATAATTAATAAAACTTTGAACTACTACCTGTGCAAATTTATATCTACCCTTCATAATTAATTAATTTATCAGCTGTTCAAATATACTGGCAGACCTGAGTTCTGTCACGTATAACTTGCCAAAAAAATGATAAAGAAATTGAGGGGCTGGAGAGTTGGCTCAGTGGTTAAGAAAACTTGCTGTTCTTGCAGAAGGCCCAGGTTTGAATCCCAGCATCCAAATGGCAGTTAACAACCATCGGTAACTTCAGTTCCAGGGGTTCTGAGACTCTTCTGCCCTCTGATGGCATTGCACAACACAGATGCCCTTGCATGCATGCAATACATGCATACACCGCATAAAAATAAAGCCAAAAATAATTTTAAAAAGAAATTGAGTTGGGCATGGTGGCGCATGCCTTTAATCCTAGCACTCGGGAGGCAGAGGCAGGCGGATCTTTGTGGGTTCAAGGCCAGCCTGGTCTACAGAGTGAGTCCCAGGACAGCTGGGGCTACAGGGAGACCCTGTCTCAAAAAGAAAAAAAAATCGAGAGTAGTGTTTGTTGTCACAATCCAGTGTCTACTGTCCCTTTGTAAGAGCGACTTCATAGGTTGGGGGACTGGGGAATTGAAAACAGATAATCCTCCTGATTGTTTTGTTGGGGTGTTTGTTTTGAGGTTTTAAGCCTGAGTTAGACAACAAGAGCCAACATGATTATGCAGATATATATTTATGTATGTCTTTTTGAGACAGGGTCTTCCTGTAGACACAGCTAGCCTAGAACTCACTAGACCAGGCTGGGCTTTTTCTCACAAAGATCCACCTGCCTCTGCCTCCCAAGTGAGGGGGTCAAAGCCATGCACCACCACATGTGGCAATACAGGAATATTTTAATAAGTGCATCAATATGAAAATGCAAAAGAGTGAAAACAATTAAATATTTTTCTTTACCTTAACTATTTGAATCTTTTTTTCTATTACTTTTTTATTTTTTTTTCATTTTTTAACAATAAATAATAATTTATGAGTACAAGCATCCTTCATGTAAAACCAATTTGCAAGCAGTTGTGCCCAAACCCACACAGCCCAAGGGTCCCAAGGGTCCCACCATCCAGCTGGGGGTGGGGCTTGTATGTACAATCAAGTTGATCAAATAAGTGTTCAGTCTATATTTCTGTAGTTTCACCATTCACCCCAATCACAGCCCTTACATTCTACCACAACCCCTCTTCCTCAAATTATTCCCTAGGCTTAGAAAAGGGGCACAGGTGGACGAGAAGCAAAACAGTCTACTTTCTCTGGAGCTGTTGTCTTGGACTCTGGTCAGTTCTGGCTGTTTCCTTTCATGGGCTGACAGTTTGTCCAGGAATAACCTTTCAATCCTACTAATGAAGCACAAGCAATTAGATATATAGGTATTTAAACAGTACTAATTGTTATGGTAGGTTACTTTGGTATAGACACAGATGTTTGGATGGTATGTTAATCCATGAATTACATTTTTTTCTGTTAAATATGACAGGGTCTTACTGTGGCTTATAACATCTCCTGACCATTAGAGGATGTAAGCTGTTATGTATCATCATGGGTTTATTTCCAAGGAGAGAGCTACTAGCCAATTAGATTTGGGATTACAGGCATATGGCTCCACTGCTGCACAGTTTTCGAGGCAGGTGAGGTGTAGCTGGTGCTGAGGAGGAGTCGCTTGACTCAAGGAGACCATATATTTGCTTTATTGGATCTTTGGCCTTGGTAACATCTCTTGGTATTCCAGAGACCAACTGTACACTTGCAATTGGTCACTCAATTACATCTTTCCCATGCTTACATCAGTTTCAACGCAAGGTTCTATTGGCTCCATCGTGAGATCAGATATTAACACAGGACAAAGACTATCTCAACACAAAAAACCCACACCACTTTTGGACACACAAGCCAGACTACGGTATCCCGTCCAACATCTCCTTGGTATAACCCATTGCTGATATCAGAGCTCTCCTGTATTAATATATTTTGCTTAAATGCACAGCTTAAGGAGACTTTAGTATTATATTTGGTTCTGAATAGAGAATAATCCTTTTCACAATTCCTATGTCTATTAGTCAATTAAAGAAGGCAGTTTTACTGGTTTTATAAGAGATTACCTCTGTAACAGTTGGCTCCAACTTACAGTTAGAGAATGACCTCATCATCATCATATTCCTCCTTGTTCTATGAAGGGGGATGGAGGTTGTCCTGTTGCTTCATCACACATCAAGAAGTCTAGGTCCTCAACACCTTTCTTTTATCAATCTGCTTGTGCTTGATTACTATATTCCTCAGGGTTCTATAGAGGAACAAAAGCAATAGAATGAATATGTATTACAAAAAGGAATTATTAGAGTAGCTTACATGATCTGGTCTGGGTAGTCCCATGATGCTGTCTGCACACCGGAGAACTGAGTACCCAGTGGCTGCTCCGTTCCTAAGGCTGGATGCCTCAGCAGTCACATCCTGGCCCTGAAGGCCTGGAGGACTCCTGGAGATCCACTGGTCTTCAGTCCACACTGGAAGGTCAAAGAAGCTAGGTTCTGATGGCAGCAACAGGCAGGAGCAGGAACGACAGAATACACTCCTTCACCAGCAAGAATTGAAGGCAGGCAAGCATGCAGTAATGCTTTTCCTCCTGTCTCGGTAGCTATGGGCTGCTTCCAGAAGGTGCTGCCCACTCTGGGGTTGGATCCTCCCTTGTCAGAAATGCCATCACACACCTGCCCAGAGGCTTGTCTCTTAGATTGATTTGAGATCTGATCAAGTTGACAATCAAGACTAACCATTACGGGTTGGCCACTAACTCAACTAGTAAAGGAAAAGGCCACCAAGTCTGGCCTGAACTTGATCCCTGTAACCCACATGGAGGAAAGAGAGCCAACTCCTACGAGTTGTCCTTTGACCTCCCTATGTGTGGTGTCACACACGCGAGCGCACACACACACACACAATATAGACATAAATGTAAGAAAAGGATTAACCTTCAAAACCACCTATTTTTTGCTAAATCTTTAAGAGAAATGCAGGATGAGATGATAAAAATTAAGGTTCTGGAGGCTGGAGAGATGGCTCAGTGGTTAAGAGTGCCGACTGCTCTTACAGAGGACCCCAGTTCGATTCCGAGCAGCCACATGGTGGTCAAGAACCGTCCTTAAGCTGGGCATGGTGGCACACACCTTTATCCTAGCACTCAGGAGGCAGAGGTAGGCAAATCTCTGTGAGTTCAAAGTTAGCCTGGGCTACAGAGTGAGTTCCAGGCCAGCTGGGGCTATAGAGAGACCCTGTCTCAAAAAAAAAAAATTAAGTTTCTGTATTTCCAATTTAATCCCACTTTATCCTATCCTATGCCATAGGCCACCACACAGGACAACAGCTGTCTCCACCATCTCCCTTCTCCCCTGATCCTGCTACTGCTGTCATCAAATCCACACCGGCTGTGGCTGGGGATTGGTGTCAGGAGATGGAGCCATGGAGCTGTCTGACTGTCCACAGCCAGGATGCTCTCTGGGGTGATGGGAGGATCTAGGAAGCCGAAGCAGTGGGCACACTAAGTCAATGGCCAGCACACCCACAACCCAGGCAGACAGACTGATATTTTTGTGCTAGTTAACAACTTCTTTTTAAATGTATGAATGCTTAGTTTGCCTCTATGTAAGTGTACCCATGACATACAATGCCCGTGGAGAGCAGAAGGGGGTGTTGGATCCCCTGGAACTGAAGTTACAGATGGCCGTTATCTGCCATGTGGTGCTGGATCTGGAAGAGCAGCCCGTGCTCTTAACCACTGACTCAGCTCTCCAGCCTCCAGAACTTCATTTTCAAACGTCTTTAAATAGGTAATGCAATCATATAGTTCAAAAAGTGTTTTATCTTGTTATTTTTTATGTGTATGAGTGTATTGCCTGCATGTATGTAAGTGCACTCCTGTCCTGCAATGCGGTTGGAGGTCAGAAGAAGGTGTCAGATCCCTCGGAACTAGAGTTACAGATGGTTGTAAGCCATTATGTAAGTGCTGGGAATTGAACCCAGGTCCTCTGCAAGAGCAACCAGTGCTCTTAACCACCAAGCCATCTCTAGCTCCTCGAAAAGGTTTTCAAACTATCCTGCTCCCATCCTGTCTTCTGTTTATGCAGGTCTCCTCACCTCCAGGAGAACCTGTTTTTAAATTTGTTTTACTTTCTAGATTTTTTAAAATGTAATTTTATTTATTATTGTGCATTGTGTATGATGTGCCTGAGTTCATGCATGCCACAGCACACATGTGGAGGTCAGAGGACAACTTTGTGGGGTCAGTTCTCTCTCTCCATCTTTATCTTTTATCAGGGATCCAACTCAGGTCGCCAGGCTTCAAGGCAAACGTTTGTACTCATTAAACCATCTCAACAATCCCTCTATTTTTTTTTTTTGGTCTCTTTGATACAGGGTCTTCCTGCAGCCCTGGATGGCCTGGAACTCACTATGTAGACCAGGCTGGCCTTGAACTCAGAGAGGTCCACTTGCCTCTGCCTACTGAGTGCTGGGATTAAACGCATGCACTGCCATGTCTAGCCAACCCTTCTATTTTAAAATTATTTATCCACTCTCTTTGTGGAAATGCAATAAAACCACCCATTCATTGGTGCTGTGAGCCCTAAGAACCCTTACTTGGTGGGATAGTGATTGGCAGTCGGCCTCTGGTCCTCCAGAACTCCTAGCTGGTCAGCTGTATACACTCACTGCAACCATTTATTAAACTTGCAACAACACAGTCACATAATTTATGTCATTAAAATTTTGGGCCCCACTTGTTGTATAGCTATTTCCTCTAAAATGACACATTCCTTCTGGCGGGTAGGCTCCTTAAGACTTAGGAAGTAAACTCAGCCTACCAGGCTCGGGAGGTAAACAAAACTTAAAAGATTAACAAGGCCTCGCCTGAAGATTTCAGAAGCAGCAACAATTGCTGTGGAAAGGAAGTCTCTCAGCAGCTGTGCTGCCTGCGAGCCACTCAGGGAGGCAGTTTCGAGGATCCTCACCTATGCTTTGGTGGGATTTTCAGTGATGGGGCTGCCTTTGAGTCATCACACTCCTGTAAGTAACCCTTACTCATTTTCCTGTACATAACCTCAACAGACTCCCTGGTTCACGAGACTCGACTTGAGTCCAATAATTTCTTTGGTCAGTACCCCATCTGGAGTGCATAGATGTTTGTTAATGTCTCCATAGGAAAAGACACATACCTCCATGTAACTTTTGATAGATTTTACCATATAATCATATGTCTCCTACCTGTTGGCTACACAAAAGCTGACATACTGTAATTTACCTAGCTTTTTCCATTCAATATTCCTTGATCTTGCTCTACTGGGACAAGAGCTTCCTAATTCTTTTCTTTTTTGGTGTTTTTGAGACAGGGTCTCCTGGCAGCCCCAGATGGCCTGCAACTTGCTATGTAGTCCAGGCTGGCCTTGAACTCACAGAGATCTACCTGCCTTTGCTTCCTGAGTGCTGGGATTAAAGGCATGTATCACCTCACTCAACTCTTCATTCTTTTCTGTGGAAACAATATTTCATTGTTAGTTGGTTTATAATATTTAAAAAATTTTTATTTATATTTTGATAGCAGATTGTTCATGATCTTTTCTCTGATATGCAATGCAATGTGTAAAAGATAACCTTAGCAAACATCAGTTCACATATGTAGGCAAAATAGTCTCCGAAGTGGTAGTCCCTGGTCAAAAGATACATGCATTTGTACTTTTAACAAAACCTGAATTTGAGAGAAGTTAAACCAATTTATACTTGCACCCACTGTTCCCCAAAGCTTCACCTACTACAGAGTATATTATTAAACTTTTGAAATTTTGACAATTTGATAGGCAAAAATGGCATCTCAGTACGTTTAATTTACATTTCTCTTACTCTGAAAGATATTGAGTATATTTTCATGTATTTAAGGGAATCGGTATTTTCTATGGGAACTGTTCATATTCTTTCTTCATTTGAAGTCACTACATCCACCAGGCTGGCCTTGAACCCACAGAGATCTCCTTGCCTCTGCCTCTCAAGTGCTGGGCTTAAAGGCATGAGCTACCATGCCCAGCTGGATTGTGAGTTCTTTTATTTTTTTGTTTTTTTCGAGACAGGGTCTCCCTGTAGCCCCAGTTGGCCTAGACCTCACTCTGTAGACCAGGCTGGCCTTGAACTCACAAAGATCCGCCTGCCTCTGCCTCCCGAGTGCTAGGAATAAAGGCGTGCACCACCATGCCCGGCTGTGAGTTCTTATATATATGAGGAGGGACTAGTTCTTTAGAGTATAACATAATTACAGACTTTTAAGTTTTTTTCCTCCTCCTTCCGCTCTTTTGAGATGGGGTCTCATGTAGCTCAAGCTGGCTTCAAACTGACAATGAAGCTGTGGATGACCTTGAATCTCTCTCTCTCTCTCTCTCTCTCTCTCTCTCTCTCTCTCTCTCTCTCTCTCTCTTGCATAGTGTATTTGCCCATTTGCATGTGGACAGGGCCGGCTGGCCATTAAGCACCCAGGCTCTGCGTCTCTATCCAGGATTACAAATGTACATCACACTCACTTTTCGCATGTGTGCTGGGGTCTGAACTCAGGTCTTCACGTTTACACAGCAAACTCATTGAGCCATCTCTGACCTTTTATAAAAAATAAAAAACAAGTGTCTTATGTAGCTCGAGCTGGCCTCAAACTTGCTATGTAGCTGAAGATGGCTTTGGATTTCGGAACCTCCCACCACCACCTCACCTGGGCTGCAGACATGCACCACCGTGCCCAGTTTCTGCAGTGCTGGGGATTGTACCCAGGGTCTCGTGCATGGTGGGCAGGTACTCTATCAGCTGAGCTATATCCCCAGCCCCCAAGCGACTTTCCTTTAGTTGTTTGCTTGTCTTTTGATTTCCCTCACGCATTATGGTGACTTCTTTCTTTCTGTTATGCAAAACTTTGTAGTAGAGTTGCAAAGGCAAACTCCAGTTAGAGAGATGTTTTCCCTTAGTACTGTCATGGTTTTGTGTTTTTCCTTTATCTGTGACCCTTAACCATTCAGAATTTTTCTGGTGTGTGCTTTGTGCCAGAGCCTTTTTTTTTTTTTCTTGACCGTCCCAGCACAACTAACTGAATAGTCCTTTTCCCACTGACTTGAGATAGTCTTATTTTGGTTCAGTTTTGGGGGTTTTGTTTTGAGTTTTGTAAGTGTTTCTTTTTTTTTTTTTTTTTACAGTGTCTCATTTTATATATAGGCCTGACTGGTCTGGAACTAGCTATGGAGACCAGGCTGGCCTCATATTCACAGACATCCACCTGCCTCTGCCTGAATGTTGGAATTAAAGGCATGCACCTTCATGCCCAGCCTTGAGACAGCCCTTTTAACACACACACACACACACACACACACACACACACACACACACACACACATTTTTTTTCAGGCGGTGTGGATCACTAGTAGAGTGCTTACTAGCATATATAAGAGCCTACACTCAATTCTCACACTACCAGGAGAAAAAGTAACAAACATATTTCCTACATAATTAATCTTTATCAATTTGTGTCTATATATTCTCCAATATTCACTATTTATGAGAATTTGTGTTTAAGATTTGGTAAGGCCAGACTTGGTGGTACATGCTTTTAATCCCAGCACTTGAAGGTAAAGGCAGGCAGTTCTCTGAGAGTTCTAGGCTAGCCAGGGCTGCATAGTGAGACCCTGTCTCAAAAAAATAAAAGATTTGGAAAGGCTGGTTGCCCTTCATTGATTCACCTGCTCAGCTTTGCTCACTGTTTTCTCTTATTGATTAGAAATCAGTATTTCCATTATTATTATTATTATTATTATTATTATTATTTGGTCTTTTTGAGACATGGTCTCCCTGTATTCCCAATTGTACTGGAACTCACTATGTCGACCAGGCTGGCTTTGAACTCACAGAGATCTGCTTGCTTCTAACTTCTACCTCCTAAGTGCTGAGATTAAAGAGTGTGCCACCACATCCAGGCTAGAAATCAGTATTTCTAGTTCTAACAAAGAGCTGATATTTTCAAGCATTTTATTTTATTTTATTTATTAGTGTATGTGTGCATGCATGCATATGATGTATGTGTTTGTGAGTATAGGCATGCACATACCATGGTGTGAGTGTGGCAGTTGGATAACAACTTTTAGGAGTGAATTCTCTCCTTCCACTGTGGGTTTCAGGGATTGACCTCTGAGCTTCAGTCCTGTGTGGCAATTGCTGCATTACCTACTGAGCCATCTTGTCAGCCCAAGAGTTGATATTTCTGTTGCTTATATATTACATTCATAAATTAGCTTAAAGCCTGCATGGTGGTTCATGCTTTTAATACCAGTACTGAGGAGGAAGAAGTAGGAAGATAGGGCTTTGTAGTGAGTTCAAGGTCAACCTGGGCCTCATAGTAAGTTCAAGGCCAGCCTGAACTACAGAGTGAAACCCTACATAGAAAAAAAAATAGCTTATTAGATAATCATCCTCTTCAAGATGCTCAATCTTCTGATCCAATACTATGGATCATTTTTCCATTTGGTCTTCTGCAATATCCTTCAGCTTTTTCAAGTTTTCTTCCTGAGACTTGCATATGTCCCACTTGGCTGATTCTTAGCTACCTGTACTTGATACTCTATCAGTCAGTGCCTGACATCCATCCTCACCTACTTCTCTGCTCCCCTTTGAATCTCAAGGTCTAGAAAGCAAAACTTCACATGTTACAGACTATGTGACTGAATTCTGGATATGACTTACCTGGGACCAAGAACAGTCATATATAAGGCAGTGGGAAGATGGCTGGCAAGTGGCACTGGACTAACTAGCCTGGCTGAGGATGCCATCACCACCTCTGAACGTGAAGTAAATTGTCCTGGCAGTAGCAGTGACAACAATTATGGCTGTAATGATCTGACCAAAGCCTTTAATCTCACGATGCTCTCAGCTTAATATATCTTTAATTTTTTTTTTTTTTGGTCTTTTCAAGACAGGGTCTCTCTGTAGCCCCAGCTGTCCTGGAACTCGCTCTGTAGACCAGGCTGGGCTTGAACTCACAAAGATCCACCTGCCTCTGCCTCCCAAGTGCTAGAATTAAAGGCGTGCGCCACCATGCCCGGCATATCTTTAATTTTTTATCTAATAAAGGTGCATGCAATACATATTATCTGTCAGAAATTGTTAGAAACAATTTTTAAGAATTGTATCTGTGAGCTGGGCGTGGTGGCACACGCCTTTAATCCTAGCACTTGGGAGGCAGAGGCAGGCGGATCTTTGTGAGTTCAAGGCCAGCCTGGTCTACAATGTGAGTTCCAGGACAGCTGGGGCTACAGGGAGATCCTGTCTTGAAAAGACCAAAAAAAAAAAAGAATTGTATCTGTGAATGCTGTTTCTTGGCTGGGCAATGATTTTGCAAGCAGTCCCTGTATTCTTTTATGGTGAAAGAGCTTGGAGTAGTTTTGGTTTGCTAAGCTGAACCCTGGCTGGTTGAGTGTTCTGTGAGACTGCTGTAAGTAGCCAAAAAACAAAACAAAACAAAAAAACCCTTAAAGGTTCAGACCTTTAATACCAGAACTCAGGAGGCAGAGGCAAGCAGAAATATGTAAGATCTAGGTCAGCCTGGTCTACATAGAGAGTTCCAGGCCATCTTGGGCTACAAAAGACCGGGTCTCAAAAAACAAAACAAATAAAAGACCCTTAAGAGAAAACTGAAGAGACTAAGAATCTCCGCCCTGCGTGGAGCATTAGCTTTCCAGTTTTACCAGGTCACTTACTTAGTCACCACTCTAGGAAGGCCAGTTTACCTTAAGTCATGCAATACGTGGAATACCTAGGTTAATGAGATGGTGAACTTTTCCTACCTGGAATCCCTACACCTTAGTACAGTTGCTTAAGGACCGAGCCACAGACAGGTGGCATTCCATATGTCTGCCTGGTATTACCTCTCTTTTTCATCTATTGCTTGCTTCCCTAAGCATACTTTTTCTAACACTTTGGACTGCCCCAAATTTGGGGCTTTCTAAGTCTTTCTATGAAACTTCGAGATTCGCTGGCTAGTCTGTCACATGTCTGATCTCCATGGTGACCATGAACATCGTGCCTTCATGGCTTTTCTCCTTCTCCCCTCAATTCTCCTCCTTTGGGGAGCTACTGAAACTTATAGCTTGCCTGCTCTGAAGATTTTTCTTTAAATTCTAATAAAATTGTCTTATAGCTTCTGTTTGAATTCATTTCAAAATTTGTTATGAATGAGAGAAAGAACCCCGACAGGGGGCTCTATTCCCTGTATCAGTATGGTAAGATGGCTTGTTATATCTTCTGTTTGTAAAGAAGAAGATCTACCAGCTCTTTAGAGCATAGTGCTAAAATCTCCCAGGATTATAAAATTTTCAGAATCTAAAAGGTTTGTTCGATATATTTTAATGCTCGTTTATTGGATGTAAAGAGAAACATGTTGTTGTTTGAGATGGTGGGAATGAAATCCAAGTCCTCCCGCCTGGTAACAAGCGCTCTCCCACTGAGCTATAGCCCCAGACCAGAAACACGTGATTCATATTTCTTTCAGAAGTGTAAAAATCTAACATTTGTGTATGGTAATTTATTCTCCTCAATGCTAATTGTAATATTCATTACATCATAATTTATTACATCAAGTTTCTTTAGGTTTAATTTATATATGCTGTTTTTTTTCCCTTTTTTATTGGTATATGTTTTTAAAAGAGTTATTTATTTTTACACATATGTGTGTATGCCTGTGTGAGTTTCCATGCATCACATGTATGCAGGAGCCCACAGAGGCCAGAAGAAGGCATTGGATCTCCTGGAACTAGAGTTACAGGCAGTTGTGAGCCTCCCATATGGGTGCTGGGAACTGTAAGAGCAGTAAGCATTCTTTTATTTTTAATTATTTTTTTATGTGTATGAGTGTACTGTCTGCGTGTAGGTTTGTGCACCCCTGTCGTGCAATGCTGTGGAGGTCAGAAGAGGGTATGGGATTCCCCTGGAACTGGAGTAAAAGACGGTTCTCAGCTGCCATGTGGGTGTTGGGGATCGAACCCGGGTCCTCTGCAAGAGCAGTCAGTGCTCTTAACCGCTGGGCCGTCTCTCCAGCCCCCTCACCCCACTGCTCTTGCAGAGGACCTGGGTTCAATTCCCAGCACCCACATGGTGGCTAAGAATGGTCTTTAACTCCAGCTCCAGGGAAATCCGACACCCTCTTCTGACCTCTATGGCATCGTATGACATAGGTGCACAAACCTACATGCAGACAATACACTCATACACATTAAAAAAAAAAAAAAAAAAAAAAAAGAAAAGAAAAGATCGGGGCTGGAGAGATGGCCTAGCGGTTAGGAGAGCCGACGCTCTTGCAGAGGACCCGGGTTGGATCCTCAGCACCCACATGGCGGCCGAGAGCCGTCTGAAACTCCAGTTCCAGGGTAATCTGACACCCTCTTCTGACCTCCGCGGCGTTGCACGACACGGGTGCACAAACTTGCATGCAGACAGTACATTCATACACATACAGAAATAAATAAAAAAATTAATAAAAAAAAAAAAGAACTGGACAGAAACACATGTGAATAGTTATAAACAAAGTAAAAGAATTCATGAAGAAACAATAGTTCTGAGAGAGGAGCAGCCCATGCAGAGACAAAGTTTAGAAGCTCCACGTTGGTGCCCTTCACAGGACAGGGGCCTTTTATGTCACACAGAGTAAGGCTTTCTCCTGCTTGCTAGTGTGAGTCACAGGTTACCTTCAGTCACTCTGGAGTGCCTCTGTCTGTGACAATGGCCAGAGACAGTTCTAATGTCTGTCTGTCTTCAAAGAAGTAATAAAGAATTCCATAGTGTCAGAGAAAGCACAGTTAGGCTGGTCTGGCCAGCACCTGGAAAGTAAAAGAAAAGAGAAAACTGAAGCCAGGCCTTTCTGCATCAGGCTTCAGGGAGGCAGGCAGACCCAGCCGGGATCTTCTACCTGTCTTACTCTGCTAAAACTGATCAAATGACCTTTATTCATTTTTCTTCTAGTAAGAAGTTACATTCTATTTCCACTTTCTAACAATAGTATTTACTTGAAAGCATTTAATTGTATGCTTCTTTAGTTAAGTCTATACCTAACCAGCATTCCAGCTTCTTTTTTAATCTAAGAAGGATCTTAATATTTGTGATGGTTAATCCTGGGTGTCAACTTGACTGGACTAAGGAACAAATAAGAGAAAAGGGTCTTCTGATTGGACCACCTCAACCCGGATGGCCCACCCCAAATGTGGGTGTTACCTTCTGCCAGCAGGCAGTATTTAAGGCCACGGCAGCGGGAGCTGGTCCCTTTTTTCCTCCTGCGGCTTGCTTCTCTCATCTGGTGAGTTTGTCTTGCTGCTGTGATCAACCTTTCGGATCCCAGCGTGTACTGAGACTGGCAGATCTCCTGGAATCCATTCGGGCCTTCAGCACTAGACTGGGACTACTGAGACATCCAGCCTTGCGGACTGAGCAGTTCCCTGGATTCCCGGCCTCTCCAGTTCGGCGCTACTGTTGAGCTCCGTCACGTGAGCAAATCAATAAATTGTATATAGTTATATATTCATCCTGTTGCTTCTGTTTCTTTAGAGAACCCTGACTAATACAATATTCTTCTGAAATACTTCCTATCACATCTGTTTGTGGCCTAGATCGTAACTGTCAAGTTACCTTTAAACACAAACTGTTGCATTCAAAGCTTGTCAGTGTGGCCTACTGATGTCTTTCCTTTCCTTTTTGTGTGATTTCACATTCTTCCTCTGTGGATTCACTTTTCTTACCCCCAAAGCAGTTTTCAGTTGTCCTTCCAGCAAGGTGTGTTGACTGGTAGAATCTGACTCCCAGAGGATGTGCCGAGCCACAGGCAGCCTGAAAGAGACATGGAACATGAGCAAGAAATAGACCTTCCTTGTTAGGATGCTCTGAGAGTCGGAGAATGTAGCTTGTTGCTATTTAACTTAGTCCAATGTGAATAATACAAACGTCAAGCTGTCAGATACAACTACATTTAAAAATATTTTATATCATATGTAGCTATCAATCTGCTCCTTTTCCTCCTTCACAATGCTAGATATCAAATCAGGGCTTCACACATGCTAGGAAAGTACCACTGGACCCTTAGTTAGCAGGTGCCATTTCTTTTTTAAAAAATATTTAAGATGCCAGGCATGGTGGCACATACCTTTAATCCCAGCACTTGGGAGGCAAAGGCAGGCAGACCTCTCTGAGTTCAAGGCCAGCCTGGTCTACATAATGATCTCTGAGCCAGCTGGGACTAAAAATAAAATATATATACATTTTTTATTATTTTCATTTCATATGTATGAATGTATTGGTTACATATATGTAAGTGCACCCATGTTTTGCAATGTCCATGGAGGCAAGAAAAGGGTGTCAGATGCCCTGGAACTGGAGATAGTTGTTAGCTGCCATGTGGATGTTGGGAACTGAAGCCAGGTTATCTGCAAGAGCAGCCAGTGCTCTTAACCACTGAGCCATCTCTCCAGCCCTCCATTAGTTACCATTTCTATGTGTTTAAATAGAACAGAAAAATTACATACTTACTGTGCATTTGTTATTGGGGTAAATATATATATAATACAAAATTTACCATTTTAGTAATTTAAAAAATTACTATTCTCCGTGTATTCATGTGCACATAATGTGTGTGAAGGCACGCATGTCATGGCGTGTGGAGTTGGCTCTTTCCATTTTTCCAGGGGTTCTGCATATAGAACTCAGTTCATTAGCCTTGGTAGCAAGCACCTTTGCCCACTGAGCCATCTCACCAGTCCCCATTTCAATCACCTTTTTTTTTTTATTTCTGTATGTGTATGAATGTACTGTCTGCATGCGGGTTTGTGCACCTGTGTTGTGCAATGCCGCAGAGGTCAGAAGAGGGTGTCGGATTCCCCTGGAACTGGAGTTCTCCTGGAATTGGAGTTTCAGATGGTTCTTGGCCTCCATGTGGGTGCTAGGGATCGAACCCAGGTCCTCTGTAAGAGCGGTTGGCGCTCTTAACCACTGGGCCATCTCTCCAGCCCCTCAATCACTTTTAAGTGAATAAGTGAGTGATTATGCTTTACAATGTTGTACAGCACTACTCACTTCCAGAATTTTTTCATCATTTCAGGCAGAAACTCCACACCTACTGTACATTATTCCCTCCACTCCCCAGTGTACACAGAAGCATGCAATATTGTACTTTTATGCCTAGCTTGTTTCACTTAGCACAGTGCTCTCAAGGTTAATCCATGCTGTAACATACTTGAATTACATTGTATCTTTTTTTTTTTTTTTTTTTTGTCTTTTTGAGACAGGGTCTCCCTTTAGATTCAGCTGGCCTGGAACTTGCTCTGTAGACCAGGCTGGCCTTGAACTCACAGAGATCCACCTGCCTCTGCCTCCCAAGTGCTGGGATCAAAGGTGTGTGCCACCACCCCCAGAGAATTACATTTTATCTTAAGGTTGAATAATATTCCATTCTCTGTGTATACTGAATGTTGTTCATACTTACCTAGATTGTTTTCACATTTCAACCCCTGTCATCACGTTTCTTGTCCCAGAGGTATCCACTTACATGCTATTATTTACATGGGCCTGAGGTCCAAGGATGAGGCTCAGTTCCTAGGTTACAGGGTTTGATCCCCAGCCCTGCTGGGTACTGAGGCTCATAGCAGGTTCCCCGCACTTGAGAAGTGGGGGCAGGAGGATCATAAGCCTGAGGACAAGCTTGGCTATACAGCAAGTTCAAGGCCAATTTGGGTTACATGAGATCCTACTCCAAAAAAATAAATAATAATAAAAAGACCTGAACTTTTACACAACAAACCAGTACTAGTAGATGCCTGTTGAGTTTGAAAGAAACTTAATTTTATAGATTCCTAGATGATTTAAATTGTTTCCACAGTTTTATCCAATTTTAAAATATAATGAAGAGTGTTTTAAAAACTAAGGCCTTCCTTTTGAAGCAGAGAGATGTACAGTAATGAATCACTGCAAATGTGTGGGATTTTTTAGTTATAGTTAAAAACATATATCATAAGCTTCACCATCTCAAACCACTTGTAAGTATGCATGCAAATGTGTATTTTAAAATTATTGCACAAAGCTTAGGGTGGCTCCACTGGTAATCAGCCAGCCACAGAATCTCTGTGGATGAAGAGCAGTTATTAAACAATTAAAACCACGCCACAGGAAGCTGCCTGCAACTAAATGAGACTCTTGCATATAATACTTTTCTTCCTCCTTTAATTCTGCTATTCCTTTGTATCAGATTTTATGACTCATAATGATGAATGGTTATTAAGAATTACAGTTTTCTTGAAGCAAAGCTGAGGCTTATTATAGTTGTCCATCCCCTGAGTGTAAATGAAATTAAGGACACACAATATACACCATTTGTAGTAGAATGCCACTCTGTGTGACTGCTCATGCTTTTTATAAAAATGCCACTGTTGCTGGGCTTGGTGGCACATGCCCTTAATCCCAGCACTCAGGAGACAGAGGCAGGAGGATCTCTGTGAGTTCAAAGCCAGCCAGGTCTACATAGTGAATTCCAGGCCAGCTGAGACTAAATAAAAGGAGACCCTGCCTCAAAAAGACAAAAAAAAGAAAAGGAAATGCCACTGTGATTTTTCAGCTGTTCAAACTGTCTCATTGTTCCTGACAGGGCCCTGGAAGTTCTCATGTGCTCCTATTTTCCAGAAGGTCAGATTAAAGTCCAAATGGGACTTTGTAATATCCTCGAATAGGCCAGACCCATGGCAATGCACACTTTGAATGTAAGTGTTAATAAATCGGGGCTGGAAAGCCAGGTCTTGGCCCTCGGCTACTCAATACAACTTGAACTTTCACCCTTCTGATTAAAAAGTAAGGTCACCCATCGATTTTATGTTCTTGGCATACAACTTTAACAGACTAGTCAGCAAACAGCTGCAGAGAGGCCATGAACAACAGATGTGTACACCGGGGTTAAACCCAGAACTGATTTTCAAACCAGCACTCCTTGCCAGAGAACCAAGACCTTGGTCTGCCAGTGCCCAGAGATTCCTACACTACCATGAAGTGTTCTGTGCAGATGAAGACCCCATGTTAGAAGCCCTAGGTTGTAACTCAGCTGAGGTACAAATGACCAGCCTGCTTGAGAAGGCTTTCACTGCCCTGAGATGAGGAGCAGGTCAATAGGTTTTGGGAATGTGGTTCAGTGGTAGAGATCTTGTCTAGCATGCCCAAGGCACTGGGTTTTAACTCCAGCACCACAAAACAAACAAACAAAATAAAAACCAAAAACACAAAGAGGGGGTTAATAATACTTATAGTTTTTTTTTTTTTTTTTTTTTTTTTGGTCTTTTCGAAGGTCTCCCTTTAGTCCCAGCTGGCCTGGAGCTGATTATGTAGACCAGGCTGGCCTCGAACTCACAGGGATCCACCTGCCTCTGCCTCCCGAGTGCTGGGATTAAAGGCGTGTGCCACCACGCCTGACTATCCTTATAGTATTTCTACAAAGATAGTCTAGACTATCTTCGACACTAGGGCCCAGCCACTGCATCCTTCCTCGCTCTCCATGTCCACTCCATCTGGATTTCTCTGTGGCCACTGTCCAACATCTGGTCTCCCCAACATCTGATCAGTTTGACAGCTTGTCTGTGTGTATGCATGTGTCTGCGTTTGTATTCCTATGTGGTCGGAGAGCAACCTCAAATGTCATTCCTTAGGAAATCTTGTCCCTTTTGTTTGAGACGGGGTCTCTCACTGGCCTGGGGCTGACTTCACTAGTTTGGCTAGGCTATTTGATCAGAGAGCTCTAGGGATTTACCCATCTCTACCTCTCATTACCCCATCACTGGGATTACAAGGGAATGTCCAATTTTTTTCATGGTTATGGGGATCAAACTTGGGTTTTCGGGCTTGCAAGGCAAACAGTTTACTATCTGTTTGCCATCTCTCTGGCCATTGACAATTTTAAAAAAAAGAACTGATTATTTCAATCTTCTTAGTTTCAGGCTGTATTTCTAACTCAGACCTGCCCTTGCTCAAAATGAATGAATGAATGAATGAATGAGAAGGGATCACTCAAAAAGTGACTCGAGAATGAAAAAATGAAAAAAGGGTCTGGAGAGATGGCTCAGCAATTAAAAGCACTGGCTGTTCTTGCAGCACCTACATGGAGGCTAACAACCATCTATAACTCCAATTTCAGGGGATCCGACACCCTCTTCTGTCCCCTGTGGGCATTGCAAGATACGGGTACACCTCGATGCATACAAGCATAATGCTAATACACATTAAAAAAAAAGACTTTGTTCCTAAAAAGAAAAACATCTAGATACATATCCACAGGCACAGAAGGAACTATGCCAAAATATTAAAAAATAATTGTACAGTTTTGTGTACAATTCAGTATTTATTGAGTGCCAACAATGTCCTGCTGTCTGGGCTATGCATTAGGCATACAATAATTCATCAGACCAAAGGGCATGGTTTGGTGAAGTATGTATAGCTCAGGTGTGATAAGTAAAGAAGGGCCAATAGGGGAAGGGGACATCTACCTAATGAATGTAATCTACTACAGCAGTCAACAGGTCCTCTGAGGTCTGAAGGATCCGCAGGAGTCAGCCCAACAGCAAGGAGGGAGGGCAGCACCATCGCTGATGAAGGTGACGTTCTTCCTTTTGATTATCTCCAATTTCTTTTACTTTTATAAAAACCGGGCTACCTTCAAATTTATTATCCCCATGCCTCTGCCTCCTCGAGTACTAGCATTACATCGTTTATTTCCTTCTGTCCTCTTCCTCCGTATTCTCTTCCCTTTTAATTTTTGTTATTAACACAAGATTTGGCTGTATATATTAGATCAGCCTCAAACTCATAATCCTCCTGCTTCAGCTTCCTGAGTGCTGGGATATGAGTCTTCTGTGTACCTCTGGCTATCCTGATACTATGTGGCCCACACTGGCTTCAAACTTGGGGCAATGCTCCTGCCTCAGCCTCCTGAATGCTGGGATTATAGGTGTGAGTTACCACATCTGGCTTTATATTAATGAAAATACTGCCTAGAGTTCTTACTGTTCGGTTGGTAACATCTTTCTGCTCCAGGAGAGTTTTCTAATTGTACCAAAGGTTTCAGTCAAAGCTGGGTATAGTGGCTCCTGCTTATGATGCCAACACACAGGAGGCTGAGGCAGAAGGTGAAGAGTCCCAGGCTAGCCTAGGTTATATAGTGAGACCCCATCTCAGAAAACAAAGAAGTGAAACAACCCACAGAAGTTGGGCATGGTGGCTCCTGCCTGCAATCCCAGCACTCAGGAAGCAGAGGCCAGAGGATCAGAAGTTTGAGCTCATCCTTGGCTACATAGTGAATGTGATGCTAGCCTAGGTTACATGAAACTCTGTCTCAGAGTTTGAGCAAACAAAAAAACTAAACCAAAAACACCAGACAGAGGTTTTAGCCAACTTCCAAGTGTTGATCTGGAGTCAGGTGAGGGCTGGGGAATGCAAACTGACAACAGGGCTAAGCAGCTCAGAATCGGCACCGGAAAGAACCTTAGAAAATGTCAGCAAATTCTCTTCGTCAAGAACAGACCCAGGGAGATTAATTAAGCATTTTCTACAAGTGCAAGAGCAGTCAGCCCGCAACAATTCTCAAATAGGTTGACCAGTTTGTTTTTTGTTTCAATTTTAAAACCTTCAGTCCAATATATAGTCTTTGATCTGGCTGGCCAGGAACTAAAAATAACTGAAATATGTGTCCATCAGTAATCAAGATCTTATAATTCTACACAAGAAGCAGCATTGTTCACTAGTCACATTAGGGGAAATAATTTAATGAGGGAAAATCTAATGTTGATTAGAGCGTGGTGAAACTGACAATAAAGCATTACGGACGATGCCACCACTTGGTGCACCCCGCTGAAAATCAGTGTGACAGTATTTCAAAAGCTGTAAAAATAAAAGGGCTGCAAAGATGGCTGGGCGGGTAAAATGCTTGCTGTTTAGATTCCCAGAACCCCTGTGAAAGTGGCCTGCCTGTAATCCCAGTGCCACAGGACATGGAGTAGAAGCCCTGGAGCAAGCCAGCTAACCAGGCTAACCAAAATGGTAAGCGGAGGGTTCAGCGAGAGACAGTGCTTTGCTATATAAGGTGGAGAGCAATGAAGAATTTACCTGGTGTTAACCTTGGTCTACCCATGCATACATACATGTACACTCACTGCGTACACACGTACGCACACATACATACATAAATTAATAAAAGCGCTAGGCGTGGTGGCGCATGCCTTTCCAGTATTTGGGAGACAGAGGCAGGTGGATCTCTGTGAGTTCAAGGCCAATCTGGTCTACATAGCGAGTTCCAGGTCAGCTGGGGCTACAGGGAGACCCTGTCTCAAAAAAAAGAAAGAAAAAGAAAAAACAATCAATGAAAGCAACTGGCTATGGGGTTTTCTTTCTTTCTTTTTTTTTTTTTTTTTTTTGGTATTTTTGAGACAGGGTCTCCCTGTAGCCCCAGCTGTCCTGGAACTCACTCTGTAGACCAGGCTGGCCTTGAACTCACAAAGATCCGCCTGCCTCTGCCTCCCAAGTGCTAGGATTAAAGGCGTGCGCCACCACGTCCAGCTAGCTATGGGGTTTTCTACAATAAGAGCAGAACATCAGAAGGTAATGTTGATGGTGCTCTGCCCACCTTCCTATGTCCTCGTTTATGACGACGCCTGTACCTACATTGCCCTCACACCAGAATGGCTTTCCCCAAACCCCCATAGGCAGACACCTCAGTCCCATAGCTCGCCAGCTGATTCGGTGAATTTGGGAAGTAGATGTGTGCAATTTCATCTGTTCCACTCTCTCAAGACGGATTTTCTTTTTCCCATGTCCTATTCCAAACTAGCTTCTACTTCTATGGCCAAGCCAAAAATTCCCAAATCTGGGTGACTCTGGATGGCACCTCTCCCCAAGACCCCAGGCAGAGCTGCCAGCCTGTGGGGCATCTCCATTGAGATACTGGCTGGGCCTTCAAGTCACTAGTAAAATGGAATACGTTTTCACAGAAAACTGCTTCCTCTCTCCTCCAGGCTATGGATCTACTCACCACCTTCTTCCTCCTGGATGATCGCCACCAGTGTCCCAGTTGGTCCCATAGTCCCCTATCTGTACCCTAAACAGAGCTGGCATCAAACCGCCTGAGTGTAAACCCTGATCCATCCCTACTCCAGCTGACATACTTCAATGGCTTTCTGCCTGCAGGCTAGTGTCCACTCTGGCTGGCATAAGGGTTTTTCTAATCTGGCCTCTACCCACTAACCGCCCCCCCCCATCACACTCTGCCAAAGCAAACCTCTTTCTCTTGCTTTCATGCATGCTGAACCAGACAAGTGTTACCGCTCCTCCAGGAAGCCTTTGTGACTGACTCCTGAGCCAATGACAGGGCTGCCTTCCAAGATCTCATTACAGATACTTCATAGCCTTCAACTACTTTAATGTTTCCTCACTGGTCTCTGTCCCTAGTCCTTACGAGAGGGAACCTGTATGTCCAGAACTTAGCAGAGAGAAATAAGTGAAATAGACAACAGTAAATTCTCACAATGACTAGGGTATACTTACTTTGCTTTGTTTTCTATACCATCTAGTGTACAGACTATTGTATCCTCATACTTTTTATTTTTATTTTATGGTATGAATATATTGCCTGCATGTGTGTTAGTGCACCAATACAATGCCCATGACGGACAGAAGAGGGTGTTGGCTCCCCTGGAACTGGAGTTACAGATGTTAGTCGCCATGTGAGTTCCTCTGCAAGAGGAGCCAGTGCTCTTTACCGCTGAGCCATCTCTCCAGCCCTTCTATCCTCATACATTTTAAAGATCAATTTTTTTTTTTTTTTTGAGACAGAGTCTCCCTGTAGCTCCAGCTGTCCTGGAACTCACTATGTAGACCAGGCTGACCTTGAACTCACAAAGATCCACCTGCCTCCACCAAGCCTGGCCAATTAATTTCTTTTTAAGGTGTATCCCAGCTTATGTCAAAAGAAAAACAAGGATGGGACTGGAGAGATGGCCTAGCGGTTAAGAGCACTGACTGCTCTTGAAGAGGACCCGGGTTCGATCCCCAGCACCCACATGGCAGCTGAGAACCGTCTTTAACTCCAGTTCCAGGAGAACTCCAGTTCCAGGGGAATTCAACGCCCTCTTCTGACCTCCACGGCATTGCACAACACGGGTGCACAAACCTACATGCAGACAGTACATTCATACACATACAAGAATAAATATTTTTAAAAATGTTTAAAAAAAAAAAAAGAAAGAAAAACAAGGACAAAGACAAAAAACCTGCTGCCCAAGGCAAGTCCAGCTGAAGTTCCTTGGTTCCTTGGGACTCCACTTAACTCCACAAATTCAAGACTGGACAGGGCAGAAAGGTTACTTCAACATTTCAGCAGGCAGGAGGACCACCCACATACACACAAATTCCTTGGCCTTGAAAACTTTGCATTGCTCTTGTAGTTGTGTGCCAAAACCCATTTGGAACAAATATTCATCAAAACCTCCCTGTAGTCACAGGGTAAACACAAAGAAGATGTACTTTGACAGACCTTGCTGAGCATTTATAGAGGATAGCCATGGTGGGACTCCTGTCCCCTTGAGACCTAGATGAAAGGTGGGGAGGAGATGATGCTTTAAATTCTTCCCTCCTCCACTTTTACCAAAATGTTAGTGAGCTTCTGGGGTACCAGAAACTTCAACCATGCACATGGGCCTAGTGTGAAAGGGAATCCAGCCATGTAATGTTCAGCCTGACATTTGCTTTTATTTTTTCCCCTACAAGAAAAACAAAAACCTGATTAGTTCCAAAAATAAAATACAAAAGAAAAAAAAACTCAGACAAGAAGCAAACCCCGTGGCTTAGAAATCATTGCTCTGATTAACAGATGTAAGTGTTGCCTGATGCAGGGACTCCTATCTTAGATGCAATTATCAACAATTTTCTTGTGATTTCCCACTGTTTTTAGCGTTTACACCTAACTCAAAGGAATGACTTTAACAGCAATAAATGACAGGAAACCTCTCCTGGTACACAGACATGCTTTCACATCTCGGGTAGGGACCTTGGAGGGATGCTGGGTCCTCTGGCTCAGTGCGTTCCAGGAAAGTAAGTATTTCTCTGCCCTCTAGGGTCACATTGAAGGCCATCATTAGCACCACTGAGATAGCTGAGATAAGGGGAGGATCTGTTCCAGGAAAGCAATGCCTGGTGGATGCCTAGTGCTGGCTGGGCTGTGCTCTGGGGTTATGCCCACCATGATGTTGGGCCCTTGGGAAGGAAGCACTTCCCAGTACGAGCTGCAGGGATGGTCAAGTAGGGGTGAAGGGATGTGGAAGAAGTCACATGTTTCGTTTGTTAGAACTGAAAGGGTCTAGCAGACATTTCTGCCTTTAAGAACACACTTAACACATGCAGCAGCATTGAGAAATAAAATCTGTGAAAGCTCTGATTCAGTTTCACACACAGTCCATGCCGTGTGTAGCTATTATAATCAACTGGAAACTTACCTCAGACAGACCATGTTTTTACCACAGAGGAGTAGTTAAAAGGAAGAAAAAGAATATGAGTGAGCCATGAGAGGAACAAATGATCACATGACTCAGCAACGAATCTAACTAGCTGGGAGACAACTTGCTGGGGATGTCGTCCAGTGGCAGAGAGTTCACCTAATATGCGCAAGGCCCAAGATCTAGCCCCAGTAGTGAAAAAAAAAAGGGGGGGGGCTGGAGAGATGGCCTAGCAGTTAAGAGCACCTGGGTTCGATCCCCAGCACCCACATGGCGGCTGAGAACCATCTTTGACTCCAGTCCCAGGGGAATCCAACGCCCTCTTCTGACCTCCTCGGCATTACCTGACATGGGTGCACCAACCTACATGCAGACAGTACATTCATACACATAAAAAATAAATTAAATTTTTAAAAAGGCAGGTCTAGACCTTTTGAGTTTTATCCACCAGTCTTTTATTGCAAAATGAAGTGTTGGTTAAGGAGGAAATAAAAAAAGGTGCAGGAATTAAGTCCATCAAGAATGAACACATCAAGTAATAAGTCAACTCACAGAAAGCAACATGTATCTCACAATGAAATGACTGCAGGTGATTCTCAAAGCCAATATTTATTAACTTTTCAAATGTTCAAGCTTTACAAATTTTGTTTTGCAGATGTGCTTACAATGTTTTTAATCATAATGAAGTTCATTTTAATAAAATATTATCTCTGTAAGGACTATACAGGCTAAAAAGCTTCAACCATGAATTAAATGTCTGATGTACATTTATAGATATTATTAAAGATCTGATATAAATACATATAACACAGCCAAGGAAAGCTAGGGTGGAAATGATCCCACACTTTACTAAGTCTGCATTAAATATAGAAAACAAGATGATATCACACAGATTGAGCTGCTTTTAAGAATCTTTTATTAGCTGGTAGGAGCTATGTCCACAAACCATCCTATAAGACCTACCATACAATATAATTATTTTAAATCCCAAACTATAATGCAATCCTTATCCTCTAGGCTATCTTCTGTACTGGTTGATGCTGTGTATCTGACCCTTCTGTGACATATGCAATGCCCATTAATGACTGTCAGCAATGGTTGGAATAACTACTATAATTGAGGAAAAGGTCAATAAAAAGTGGTTAAAAACCAATAGATATTTTAATCTGGTTGGTCACTTAGTGTCTTAGCAATAAAAGTCAAACAGCATGCACGCGCTACCTCTTCCATAAGATCTTCACATGATGATTAACGATGAAAAGACGTTTCCTCTCTCCTACTTCTGTGAGTCTATCATGCCTGACTCACTAGGCACACAGAAAAATGAGCCACGGGAAAGTCGATTTGGCCATACAACACTGTTTTAAGGCAAGTGCTTTATCACATACACACCAAGTAATTTATCCAGTGATGAACTTGTCATGTGACAGTGCCAAACAGGAAACAGAGGTACAACTTATTCAATATAAATACAGATGTTAGAAAGTGTAGACATCTGCAATGTTTTACCCCTAACTAACTAAAGAACTCTTCCCAAAGTTCTTAATTACCCCAATACCCAAGATTCTGAATTCTAGAAAAAATATTTGAAATTAAATCCTCTAATGTCTTTGCAATAAGGCTCTCCACATAAGGCAACCTTTAGTATAAGGCTATTTTGACTGAACTTCTAAAAATAACAAAAATGTGCACCAGAATTCAAGCTATTTTGAAGTAAATAGCCAGACCTTGGTCTTGGGGTGTGAGATAGTGATTAGTTCATGGACCAAAATTACTTAATCTAAAATCAAAATTAAAGTATATGACATAAAATGTTTTCTGTAGTTTTTAAACATACAATTGAACTATTATAAAATGGATAAATATATACAGTATTTTTACTATGAAACAAACATATACATTATCTTTACATAAATAATTCAAATATAATCCTTAACATATAGATAACATATAGATATAGATAACATATAAGTTTTTTTAATTTGCATGATGTGAACTTTGCAAAAGTAAATCTAGTCTTTATTTTCAAGTTAGAAATGGCTTGACAGTTTATCTTTGGAAATTTCCAGTCAATGGTTTTGTAAAATGAAGGCTAAGACAAATCTAAGCCACAGATCATTTGGTACATTAATGTGTAAGCCATCAATTTGGGGCCTTAAAAGCAAAGAATGATTGGTACTATATATTGTAAAAGGACAAAAACATTTATCAGATCTCTAACCCAGAGACTTAAGGACTCTATATATTTTTATTTCTTCTTCTTTTTCTTCTTCTTATTATTATTATTATTTGGGTCTTTTTGAGACAGGGTCTCCCTATATCACCAGCTGGCCTGGAACTCGCTATGTAGATCAGGCTGGCCTTGAACCTACAGAGATCTACCTGCTCTGCCTCCTGCTGGGATTAAAGGCATGTGCCAACATGCCCAGCAACTCTATGTATTTTTTTTTTTAATTTTTGTTTTTTGAGACAGGGTCTCCCTATAGCCCCAGCTGGCCTGGAACTCATGCTGTAGACCAGGATGGCCTTGAATTCACAGAGCTCCACCTGCCTCTGCCTCCTGAGTGCTAGGATTAAAGGCATGTGCCACCAAGCCCAGCTTAAAGACGGTTCTTAGCCGCCATGTGGGTGCTGGGAGTTGAACCCGGGTCCTCTGCTAGAGCAGTTGGTGCTCTTAACCACTGAGCCATCTCTCCAGTCCCGACTCTATGTATTTTTAATCACTGAATAAGTTGACAGGATACTATCAAGTAAAAGCAAATTTGATTACCAACTACAGTCATTTTCAAAATGTTTTCCTTAAAGTGGAAAAGCCATAGCCATCATGCCCAAATACAAAGATAAAGTGATAAATAATAAACGAATGATAAGGTAGATCTTTTTTGAAAACTTGACAGTTATTACATTCTTTTCCTCTACCAAACTCTCAGTGACATTAAGAGAAAAACAATCCTCATTATTTTTACCAAATAATTTAATCAAGTACTGTAGAACAATGTTATTCTAAGGGTAAGTTTGGCAGGAATTGCTTATTAAATTTCCAAATTAGATCAAAATAAGAAACAAAATGGGACTCAAAATATGAGACTACCTAGCTAGATATATAAAGATGATGATGATGATGATGATGATGATGATGAGGAGGAGGAGGAGGAGGAGGAGGGTAATGAACATTAAAAGAACAGCACACTGAGTAATGGGAAAGGTCTACTTGCACAGAATGTCAGCTGTGATCTGGCTATGAGGTCCCTTGCCGATTTGGGAGTGAGCAGGTACAAAAGCATTGTTCGTATCACTGGTACCAATTTCACAGAACTGCTCCTTCACTGAAATGTTGGAGGGAAGGTAGGTGAGGAGCCAACTGAATGCTTGCTCCTTTGGTTGGGGAGATCTGAAGTCTGCCTATTTAGTAATTATCTAAACATGCCCAAACTTCAATTCAAACACACTTATACTTGTAGACACAGTTACAAATCAGCCCCAATTTCTACCCACGGAATGATTCACTCTTGTAACTATATAGCAAGAGCAATGAGAGCTCTGAATTAAAACCCATTTTCTGCTCTTGACTATGGCAGGTAGGTCAACAGTTATGACATCTAAGCAACTCACTGCCTCTTGTTCATCGTGTTCAGTCAGCACAATGTCATCAATGTGGTGGCCAGGGTCCTGCTCAGTTTCCAGGAACCATGTTATGATGTTCCAACACATCAATTGCCACATTCATCCCTCTACTCAGGGGTCTAGGCTTAAGAAGTCCCTCCCAGCCCTTATAATGATAAAGCTAAGCTGATTCTACAGGGGAATCTAAACAGGAAGAGTGGAAAGGGAATCAATCAGTAAAATCCAAGGGGTGAAGAATCTGGAAGAGATTCTCGGGTGCTACAGACGAGAGTCAGACCAACCTGATTCAAGACCCTGAGAGGCAGGAGGAGAAATTCTGGAGTCCCATACTCAGTCAGGATGAGTCCTAGCAGTAAACATCCTCTGTGCCTTCCAGGAACAAGTAAGCTTATAAATAAATATAAGGATATACATATACATACATATATAGTCATATATAGGCATGGCATAGAGGCACATGTCTGTAACCTCAGCATTTGGGAGGCCTGAAGGAGGATGATTTTAAGTAGAAGGCCAATCTGGGCTACATAATCTCATATTTGAGACCCTGTCTCAAAATCTTTAACAGTGATACATCTGATAGAGCATTAACATCAAGAATATATAAACTACTTAAAAAACAAAGAAGACAAATGACCCACTCAAAAGATGGAGTAAAGAGCTGAACAGAGACTTCACCACTGAGGAATTAAAGATGGCTGAGAAACATCTTAAAAAGTGTTCACGGAGGACCTGGGTTCGATCCCCAGCACCCACATGGCAGCTGAGAACCATCTGTAACTCCAATTCCAGGAGAACTCCAGTTCCAGGGGAATCTGACACCCTCTTCTGACCTCTGCAGCATTGCACGACACAGGTACACAGACCTGCATGCAGACAGTACATTCTTACAAATAAATAAATAAATAAATAAATAAATAAATAAATAAATAAATAAATAAATTGTGTTCAATATCAGCCAGGCGTGGTGGCACATGCCTTTAATCCTAACACTTGGGAGGCAGAGGCAGGTGGATCTTTGTGAGTTCAAGGTCAGCCTGGTCTACAGAGTGAGTTCCAGGACAGCTGGGGCTACAGGGAGACCCTGTCTTGAAAAGACAGAAAAAAAGTGTTCAATGTCATTAATAATTAAGGAAATGCAAATTAAAACCACTCTCAGATATCATCTCACTCCAATACGACTAGCTAAGATCAAGAAAACAAAAGACAACAGATGCTGGGGAGGTTGTGAGTAAAGGGGAACATTCATCCACTGCTGGTGGGAATGTAAACTTGTACAACCACTATGGAAAGCAGTGTGGAGAACCCTTAAAAGATTCAGAATGAGCCTACCCCCTGACCCAGTCATACCACTCCTGGGTATATACTCCAAAGACTCATCCTACTGCAAAGATACATGCACATCCGTTTATTGCAGCTCTCTTCACAATAGCAAAGAGCTGGAACCAACCCAAGTGCCCCTCAACAGACAAGTAGATGACAAAAATGTGGTACATCTACACAATGGAGTACTATTCAGTGGTAAAGAAAGATGACATTATGAACTTTGCAGGTAAATGGATGGAGCTCAAAGCCATTATGCTGAGTGAAGTAGCACAGTCCCAGAAAGACAAACAGAGAATGGTTTCCCTCATTTGTGGACGCTAACACCAAATCCCCCAGATGAAAGGCAAGTTGAATAACATTATTGTTATATTTCTGTTTATCTGAAAGCAACTATGTTGCTATAATGTGAATCTCTCAGCGGGCTCTAGAATCCACCCACCAATTATTTTCAGACTCTGTAATTACTGTATATGGGTGGAGAGTATGTATCCATATTTTAGAGTAATATAAAATTAATGGAGGAAAACGTGAATTTCTAAGCATTAAAAAATGACTAAGAGAAAGATGCAGGACAGTTATGGCAGAATGCATGATCTGGGGTGGGGTGGGGGAAAGGGAAAAGGGAATATGCCTGAACTGAATTGAAAAATGATGTCTGGGGGGCTGGAGAGATGGCTTAAGATGGTTAAGAGCACCGACTGCTCTTGCAGAGGACCCAGGTTCGATCCCCAGCACCCATGGCGGCTGAGAACCATCTTAACTCCAGTTCCAGGGGAATCCGACACCCCCTTCTGACCTCCACGGCATTGCACAACACGGGTGCACAAACCTACATGCATACAGTACATTCATACACATACAAAATAAATAAAATAAAATAAAAAGATGTCTGAAATACATAAAATAGTAAAAAAAAAAAAAAATGGCAAAACAAGATCCAGGCATAGTGGTGCATGATTTTAGTCCCAGCACTTGGGAAACAGAGGCAGGCAGATCTTTGCGAGATGGAGGCCAGCCTGGTCTACTAGTGAGTACCAGGCCAGTTGGGGCTACAGGGAGACCCTGTCTCAAAACACCAGAAAAAAAGAGAGAGAAAGAGGGGGAAAAAAGCAAAAGAAAACAAACCAGGGGGTCACAGAGATCTAACCCAGGAATTGTTCCTGCGAGACACGTCCCCTGCCACAAAGCTGCACCCTCAACCCCAAAGATATATTTCTGTGGGACTTCTGGCTAGAAGGTTTTTTTTTTCTTTAAGCAAAATTTATCAGAATAACTAGGATCAGAGATTTGTTTTCAGAATACTTATAAATATTAAACAAATTATAAAACAGTACATTACTTTTATTTTTTAAAGTTACTATAATTTTCATTACTCTGTAAATGTTAGGAATTGAGGCCATTATTCAAGTATTTGATAACTAAGAATTGGGGCTCCTGCTGATTCCAAGATTAACTATTATGAATAGAATTGAATACACTTATCTTACAGTTATGCCAAGTGTGTCTCTCTTTGAAGGCCCTTTTGCCCCCAGAACATCTTTTATAGATACATTACATATCAGTGTACCCAAAATCTTAGTTCATAACTCCATTAAGTTTGATATCCATATTCACATTTAAAATTATTAACATTTGTTCAGCACATTTGTAAGATTTATTAAACATGTAGCCATTAACCAAAGGCCTTTGGGGCATATGTACAAAATTAAAGAAGTTTAAGTATTCAGTCAAATACTAAATTAGTAGTATTACTCATGAAAAATGCCAATGGGGAATCTATCCATTAGGAGTTTGTCAGACTAGAAACCTTATAAGTGATCTTCCAAACATTTGAAGATGTTATTTGCAGATAATATTGAGCCTTTTTCTTCGCTTACTTTAGTGTTGTAACTTCCTGTGGGGATTTCGGAATGATCACGTTCATGATGATGATGATTATGTTTAAAAATCTGGACCTAGTACTTATGCAAAGGAAATTCAAACTAACGAATGGATCTTTTATAAATTTTTTTTGAAACAGGGTCTCCCTGTAGTCCCAGCTGGCCTGGAACTCTATGTAAACCAGTCTAGCCTCCATCTCACAGAACTCTACCTGCCTCTGTCTCCCAAGTGCTGGAATTACAGTTGTGTGCTATCAAACCCAGCTAAATTTTTCACAATTAAAATTTTTTCAAATTTTTCAAGATTAAAAAAAAGTGTGTGTATGTATGTGTGTGTGTTTGTGTGTGTGTGTGTGTGTGTGTTTGTGTGTTCTGTTGCACCTAAGTGCAGATACCCACAGAAACTAGAAAAGGGCATCAGAGATCCTGGAGCTGGAGTTACAGGCAGTTATGAGTTGCCCTGTGTGGGTGCTAGGAATTGAACTTAGGTCTGCTGGAAGAGCAGTAAGGACTCTTAACCACTGAGTCATCTCTCCAGTCCCTGAATGGATCTAGGACTAGAACAGAACAGGCTTTTCTAGGGATGAAGCTCCCTCAGTATTCACTAGGGTGAAGCTTGCAGATGGCTATCTTTTTGTATCCCACAATCCAGAGGCAGCACTTTTCATTTGTTTAAAACAGGGTCCGACTATGCAGACCAGGTTGGCTTCAACCTTTGATGTCTTCCTGCCAGTTCCCTGACACCTACAGAAGCAGTACTTGTCAGGCAAACGCTCCTACTATAATCACACAAAATAATTAAAAAAAAAATTAGACGTGCCACCACATTTATGTCAAAAACAGATTTTCCCCCCTAGGACAAGGCTGTCTTCCTTTTTTATAAGGCAGGTTCTTACTATGTAGCCCTGGCTGGCCTCTAAGTCACTCTGTAGACAAGGCTATTCTCTAACTGCCTCTAAGTCACTCTGTAGACCAGGCTAGTCTCCGACTGCCTCTGCTTCTCAAGTGTTAGAATTAAAGCTGTGTGCCACCATGCCCAGCCCCCATTATTACTTTTGATATATCTTCTTCCCCTCCCTAGTAATTCAGCAACACATTCCCTTTGTAAAAGTATTAGTCTATGGACAGATGCAGATTTAAGCTCTAGTAGGAGGCTCAATTTGCAAGCTTTCTAGGAAGATATTCCTAAGAGGTGGGGGGAGGGAGGAGAGAAAGATTGAATGGAGGGGCTGGAGAGATGGCCTAGCGGTTAAGAGCGCTGACCACTCTTGCAGAGGACCCGGGTTCAATCCCCAGCACCCACATGGCGGCCGAGAACTGTCTGAAACTCCAATTCCAGAACTCCAGTTCCAGGGGAATCCGACACCCTCTTCTGACCTCCGCGGCATTGCACGACACGGTGCACAAACCCACATGCAGACAGTACATTCATACACATACAGAAATAAATAAAATAAAAAAAATTAAAAAAAAAAAGAATGGAAAGAGCACTAATACTGACCTTTCAAGGAGATAAAGACATTTTGCTTCACAAACTCTGGAATTCTCCTATAACCCCTAGAATATCTTATTTTGAGATGCCAACATAAGGTAATAAAGAGACATTCAAATGAACCAACAGAAACAAATATCTTATATCTCCTGTGTCTGAGTGTCTCTGTATCTCTCTGTGAGTAAACACAAACTCATATTAACTTGGGTTAATGAAGAGTCAGTTTAACGACTTAGAAACCACAGGGCGTGGTGGTATACACCTTTAATCTCAGGCAGAGGCAGGCGGATCTCTGTGAGTTCAATGCCAGTCTGGTCTACAAAGTCAGCTACAGGCAAGCTGGGACTAAAGGAAGACCTTGTCTCAAAAAGACCAAAAAAAAAAAAAAAAGACCTAGAAACCATTAACTGTATATAAATTAAAGAGCTCCTTAAAAATTATCAGCAAGCTCTTCTATGGCTTCAACTTGATTAGTATCCTGTAAGAGACTTAGAAATTCACCTCAGAGGTGGGCATGGTGGCACACGCCTTTAATCCTAGCACTCAGGAGGCAGAGGCAGGCAGATCTTTGTGAGTTCAAGGCCAGCCTGGTCTACAGAGTGAGTTCCAGGATGGCTGGGTCTATGGGGAGATCCTGTCTCAAAAAAAAGAAAAAAGAAATTCACCTCAGCAAAATGTGTTTCCTGACTCAGAAAGTACAACTTTATAAACGATAAACTCTTTCCATTTGTTCATTAAAACACATTGTTAGAAACTAATACACTGTCACAATAAAAGCACTATACACTATACAATTAGAAATAGAAGGAAAATTCCTCAGCCTCGAAAAACCTACTGTCAGCACTACACTTAATGGGAAAAGACTGGAAACTGCCATCTAAGACAGGAACAAGAGCAGATGTCTACTCTAGTTACTTCTATTTGACATGGTACAGTAAGTTCCAGTTGGGACAGTTAGTAAGAGAAAGAACTTTCTTTTAAGTGACTAGATTGGAAAGAAGTAAAACCATCTCACTGCAAGTGGCATGATCATACAGATAAATAGAAAACCCCAAAGAATCCTTACAAAGATGTGAGCTTATGAGTTTAGCAAGACTAAGGGGTCTAAGGTCAACATAAGACCACCAGTACTTCTGTCCCCAGGCATCTCAAGATGAAATCAAGAAAACAATTCCGCTTAAAGTGACATCAAAACTAGCAAAGTACTTAGGAATAAATTAAACAAGTGTAAAACTTGCACATTGAAAAGCATAAATAGGGCTGGAGAGATGGCCTAGCGGTTAAGAGCGCTGAATGCTCTTGCAGAGGACCCAGGTTCGATCCCCAGCACCCACATGGCAGCTGAGAACCGTCTTTAACTCCAGTTGCAGGGGAATCCTACACCCTCTTCTGACTTCCGAGGCATTGCACGACACGGGTGCATAAACCTACATGCAGACAGTACATTCATAAACATACAAGAATAAATTAAAAAAATTTTTTTAAAAAGCATAAATCACAGCCGGGCGTGGTGGTGCACGCCTTTAATTCTAGCACTTGGGAGGCAGAGGCAGGTGGATCTTTGTGAGTTCAAGGCCAGCCTGGTCTACAGAGTGAGTTCCAGGACAGCCGGAGCTACAGGGAGACCCTGTCTCAAAAAGACTAAATAAATAAATAAATAAATAAATAAATAAATAAATAAATATAAAAAGCATAAATCAATATTGAAACAGAAATGGAAAAATACTCCACGGTCATGGATTGAAAGACAGTGTTATAAAGAGAGTAATACTCTTTTTTTTCTTTTTTTCTTTTTGGTATTTTCAAGACAGGGTTTCCCTGTAGCCCCAGCTGTCCTGGAACTCACTCTGTAGACCAGGCTGGCCTTGAACTCACAAAGATCTGCCTGCCTCTGCCTCCTGAGTGCTAGAATTAAAGGCGTGTGCCACCACGCCCAGCGAGAGTAATAATCTTAATTCATTCACAGATTTGATGCAATCCATATCATACTAAAATTGTAACACCTACATGTGGTGGTGCATGCCTGTAATCCCAACACTCTTGAAGCTGAGTCAAAACAACTGAGTTCAAAACTAGCCTAGGCTACAAAGAAAATTTAAGTCCAGCCTAGGCTACTGAGACACTGTTAAAAAAAGAAGGCCAGGCATGGTAGTACACTTACTCGGGAGGCAGAGACAGGCAGATCTCTGTATCTCTTTTTTTTTTTTTTTTTTTTGGTCTTTTTGAGACAGGGTCTCCCTGTAGTCCCAGCTGTCCTGGAGCTCGCTAAGTAGACCAGGCTGGCCTTGAACTCAGAGATCCGCCCACCTCTGCTTCCCAAGTGCTAGGATTAAAGGTGTGCACCACCACGCCCGGCTAAATGGATGTTTCTTTTTATTTTTTATTTTTTTATTTTTTGGTCTTTTTGAGACAGGGTCTCCCTGTAGCCCCAGCTGTCCTGGAACTCTCTCTGCAGACCAGGCTGGCCTTGAACTCACAAAGATCCGCCTGCCTCTGCCTCCCAAGTGCTAGGATTAAAGGCATGCACCAACATGCCTAGCTCTCTGTATCTCTTTGAGTTCATGGCCAGGCTGGTCTACATAGTGAGTTCCAGAACAGCTGGGGCTACAGGTCTCAAAAAGACCAAAAAAAAAAAAACCTACAACAACAAAAAAGAAAATCTCTCAGTTGTATTTCATGAAGAGAAAAGGGAACATTGTTCAGTGGGTGAAAGTGCATGGACCTGACATCTGGGTTCAATCCCCAGATCCCACTGTAAAAGGAAAGAACCAACTTCCAAGGAACACATACACACACACTCACCATTAAATTTAAAAAAGAAAAAGGGGTAGATAGATTGTAAAAATTTATGTGGAAATGCAAAAGACCAAAAAGAGCCCCAAATCTTGAAAACACTCTTATTCCTGATTTCCAAACTACAAAACTATTCTCTTCTGTGTGGTTCTGTCATAAGAACTGACATAGAGATGCCTGGAATGAATACTGCCCAGAAATACACCGACTCATCTACAGCCAATCGACAAAAGGTAGTTTTAAGTCAACCCTTAAGAAATGGGTACAGGGCTGGAGAGATGGCCTAGCGGTTAAGAGCGCCGACTGCTCTTGCAGAGGACCCAGGTTCGATCCCCAGCACCCACATGGCGGCTGAAAACCGTCTGTAACTCCAGTTCCAGGGGAATCCGACACCCTCTTCTGACCTCCACGGCACTGCACAAGACGGGTGCACAAACCTACATGCAAACAGTACACTCATATACACATACAAAAATAAATAAAAATTTTAAAAAATGTTTAAAACAATAAAAATAAATAAAATAAATGGGTACATTATTTCAATATTAAAATTAGAATGCATATGATTTATACTATTTTTTTATGTGTATGACTGTACTATCTGCTTGTAGGTTTGTGCACCCGTCTTGTGCAATGCCTTGGAGGTCAGAAGAGGACGTCTGACTCCCCTGGAACTGGAGTTAAAGACAGTTTTCAGCTACCATGTGGGTGCTGGGAATCAAACCTGGGTCCTCTGCAAGAGCAGTCAGTGCTCTTAACAGCTAGGCTATCTCTCCAGCTTGATTTATACTATTTTAAAATGGACCTTCTGAATGACTGAAAAATACTGGATAAACTATATAGATAATACTAGAGAGGCTGAGGCAGGAAGATCAAGAGCTTAAGACCAGACTGGGTTACATAGTGAGAACTTGTCTCAAAAAACCCCAAATAGGCTGGGCATGGCAGTGCACGCCTTTAATCCTAGCACTCGGGAGGCAGAGGCAGGTGGATCTTTGTGAGTTCAAGGCCAGCCTGGTCTACAGAGTGAGTTCCAGGACAGCTGGGGCTACAGGGAGACTCTGTCTCGAAAAGACAAAAAAAAAAAAAAAAAAAAAAAAAAAAACCCACAAATAATGTATTATATATAGCTGTATATATCAATATATATAGTTATATAGACACACAGACAGACACACAGACACGCATACACACACATACACACACGGTAGATAGAGATAATGGGTTAGGTTTACCTCAAAGCAAAAAATTTAACTTTCCATTTCTCTCCAAGAAAAAAAATTAATAGCTTTCACACAGGCCAAAAGCCAAGCCTTACATTGACTTTATGATTTTTGTACTTTAGTTCCAAATATGTCACATGAAAAAGCAGTTGTCAGCCGGGCGTGGTGGCACACGCCTTTAATCCTAGCACTTGGGAGGCAGAGGCAGGCGGATCTTTGTGAGTTCAAGGCCAGCCTGGTCTACAGAGTGAGTTCCAGGACAGCTGGGGCTACAGGGAGACCCTGTCTCAAAAAGACCAAAAAAACAAAAACAAGAAAAAAGAAAAAGCAGTTGTCAGTTTTTGTCAACTAGAAACAAACCCAGACATACCTGGGAAGAGGGACTCTCAACTGAGAAATCTCCTCTGTCAGACTGGCCTGAGGGCTCGTCTGTGGGGCATTTTCTCGAGTGCATGCTGATAGAAGAGAGCCCAACACATTGTTGGCAGTGCCACTGCCGGACACCTGGGCCTCGGCTGTATAAGAAAGGTTTTTGTTTTTGTTTTGTCAAAAAGCAAGCCGTAAACAGCATTTTCCTGTGGTCTTTGCTTTAGTTCCGGCCTCCAAGTTCCTGTCCTGTCTTCCCTTGACAATATTCTGTATGTAACTTGTAAGTAAAACAAACCCTTTCCTCCTCAAACTGCTTTTTGGTCATAGTGTTCTTTGCAGCACCAGAGAAGGCAAGCCAGGACAGTAGTTATGGTTTTAAAACAGATAAAACAAGTGTGTGTATTGTAATGACTGTTGAATAAACACTTGACTTGTATCAGAATTCAGGATTTTATTTTTTTTTTATTTTTTATGTGTATGAATGTACTGTCTGCATGTAGGTTTGTGCACCCGTGTTGTGCAATGCCACGGAGGTCAGAAGAGGGCGTCAGATTCCCCTGGAATTGGAGTTACAGATGGTTCTCAGCCACCATGTGGGTGCTGGGGATCGAACCCGGGTCCTCTGCAAGAGCAGTCGGTGCTCTTAACCGCTAGACCATCTCTCCAGCCCCCAGAATTCAGGATTTTTAAGTTGAATATTACTTTTCACAAAGGAATTAAAATTCTTCTGCCATCCATATTATGGATAAGTGTAAAGTTTTGTCAGAGTCACAATACCAAACTTGTATACACAGATAAAAAAAAGCACATTTAATTAATTGTTATATGTTGCATGTGGTGGTGCACACCTTTAATACCAGCACTCAGGAGGCAAAGCCAGGAGGATCTTTGGGATTTCAAGGCCAGCCTGATCTACAAAGTGAGTTCCAGGACAGCTGGGGCTACAGGGAGACCCTGTCTGAAAGAGACAAAAAATAATTGTTCTATATTCATTAGTATAGCAAAAAAGCAAATTATGTTTCCTTTCTTACAAATAAGCACTTTGACAATTATTTACTACCCAGGCCTCCACTGGGTGATTGCAGAATTTCAGAACTGAAAACAATACTAGTAACAAAGTCTACCAGAAGGAACCTCTCTCTACCACAAATGATGGGAAATTTTAGTTTTACTTTGGTGGGATGGTCATAGAGGGTACCAGAGTGCCACCTCAGACATAGTGACAGAGAATAGTCATTTACTCCTTGTAGGAGAGAAAGCCAAATAATATTTGCTCTGGCTTTTACCCACTAAATGTTGCTTATTCTTTGATTATACCTGGATTCACACTGATATTTTAAAATATAATACACAGGATTCCCATCAAAGCTGTTAAATTAAATTTGCTTAAAATACAGTATAGGAGCCGGGCGTGGTGGCGCACGCCTTTAATCCTAGCACTCAGGAGGCAGAGTCAGGCTGATCTTTGTGAGTTCAAGGCCAGCCTGGTCTACAGAGTTAGTTCCAGGACAGCTGGGGCTACAAGAAGACCCTGTCTCAAAAAGACCGAAAAAAAAAAAAAATACAGTATAGGAACCAGGTGTGGTGTGGTGGCGTATACCTGTAAATCCCAGCATTTGGGAGCATGAAGCAGTAGGGTGGCCACATAGTTGAGGCCAGATTAACCTACACAGTGAGACACTGTCTCAAGTACAAAAGAACAAAATAAATAACATGGGGGCTGGAGAGATGGTTAAGAGCATTGGCTGCTCTTGCAGAGGACCTGGGTTCAATTCCTAGCACCCATACAGTAGGTAACAACCATCTATAACTCCAGTTCCGGGAGGATCCAATGCCCTCTTCTGACCTTCATGGGCACTGTGTGACATGGGTGCACTTACATACATGCAGACAATATGCTCATACGCATAAAAATAAGAATACAAAATATTTAAAAAATAAATAACAGCAGCATAAATACAAATCATCACATTCAGTTCCCTAAACAGGCCATTAAGCCTACATGAAAGGTCAAAAGTTAAAGTCCACCACCAAGAAGATGTAGCTTTTGACAGGGCACTTGACTGGCATGTATGAGGTGCTAGGTTGAATCCCCAGTGCATGTGTGTGCATGTGTGTGTGTGTGTGTGTGTGTGTGTGTGTAAAGTGCTTGCTGGGAATGTCTGGGAGAAGTGGGAAATCTGAATGTGTAGGTGTAAGTTGTCACATAGTGGGGGAACATTACCACATTTGCTGATGACATTTCACAAGGCAATGGAAGGTTCCGCAGAAAATGGGGCAGTAAATCATTAGTTTACTTTCAGAAGTGGAACTGTTATGCCCATTCCCACAAGTGCAGATGGGTTCTAAAAGACAGGAAGCAAAACACCATCTGAATGCACGCTGAACAAACACAAGTGTATGCAGCCTTCCGTGACCAAACTGGGGCTTTTCACAACATTCCACTAAAGCTTCCTGCTCAGCGATGGCTCTCCTAAATAAAGCAATGACAGTAACAAAATGCCTTTACACACACACACACACACACACACACATACATACATACATATATGTGCACACATTTAAGTATACACACATATACAACATACACACATAGTTTTTCAATTTACAAATTCTACTGAAAGGCTTGGAGTGTGGTTCAGTGTTAAGAGTGTTTTTAAGGGCAATCTCCAGCACTGGAAAAAAAGACAAGAGAAAGAAAGAAAAACAAAGCTAAGAAGTCTATTAAAAACGTGAGTTCCCACAGGGCATGGCACCAAGTGCCTGTAATCTCAGCACTCAGGAGGCAGAAACTGGAGAATTACTAGTTCAAAGCCAGCTGAAGCTACATGAAAACCTAGCTCATAAAACCAAAACAAAATGAAACAATCAAAAGTAAATGAAAAATCGGAGTTCCCTAGACACTGCACTAGACCAAAATCTTCCCTCCTGACATATAAGGCTTCTAAAAACAACTGTTTTTCAATTAGAACTAACAGTGGAGAATCTTGACAGCATGAAAGAGAATGTTTCATCCAGGTGTAGTGGTGCATCCCTTTAATCCCAGTACTCAAGACGCAGGGGCAGATGAATCTCTGTGATATTGAGGCCAGCCTGATCAACATACTGAATTTCAGACCTGCTGGGGCTAGAGAAAGACCCCATCTCAAAAAGAAAATGTGCCCTCACTTGTTACCTAAGGGTGACTCATGTGTGGACCTGTCTCCTTACTACTCCATACAGAAGTCTCTGCTCCACATCAGCCATGTCTGTAACAGACACCATGGGGAGATAGATCGCTGTGTGACCAGCTCACAAGATAGTTGCAGTGTACTACAGCAGATAAAACATAGTCCCATGAAGCGTTGGCACTGCCAGTAGAATTGAGGGCTTCCGTATTTGTACTAATAATATAGAGCGCTATCAGCTGCAAATGATTTGCACAAATCACAAAACCTAAAATAAACAAAACTCTGCCATATGTTTCAGTTGAAAAAGCAAAAAATATACATAAATAACAACTGAGTGTGTAAAATGAACACATCAATAAAATATGGGAAAGAAAAGGTGAGGCTTTTTAACGCCACAGATCACACAAATTCAGAAAAGGAAACCAGAGAAAAGAACATTGCTTTACTATTATTACCTTTCCCTGGTAATGAGAAAGAAGTGGGCTCAGGATGATTTCTGCCAAAACCCAGAGGTGTGTGCAGAATAAACTGCTGGGCTAGATTTCCAAAGATAAAGGTTTCAGGCCCAACTCCTTCACAATAACATCCTCTCTTGCTCTGGTTTTTCTACCCGTAATAGTCAAAGTTAAACCGATGGCTAATATTCCTTTAATGGACACTTCTGGCAATTTTTTCTTTGAAAAATACATCCAGGTCTTATTCCTCCCACCGCCTCCCAACCCATTTCCTCCACACTCGGTGGTTGCAGTATGCATGATAAATTATTCATGAATCAGTGACTTTGATTTTTTGTGTTTATACATTATTTCTTTATTGCAATTGGTTGAAAAGCGAAATTCTAATTCATACTGCTAAAATTTAGCACTAAACAACCATCACCTGTGCACTGTCTAGTACTCACAATCTACACAGATTAATATGGTGTATTACCCAATATCCTTACAAGAAGAGCTTTAGTGTAGCTGTGATTCACAATGGTGAAGATCAGGCCAGATAATTATGTATTCATTGCTTGTAGCCACCTTAAAATTGACTTAGTTACACAGAACTAAAAGTACAAGAGCATTTCTCTTTGTACAATAATCTAGGGATGACGCATAACTTTTGTATCAAAAAGCTAAATATTCTTTCATCTTTTAAGTCTTATTAAACTAGTGGTACTGAGGAAAAGCTAAAAGTGGCAGCAGACAAATATGGGCTGTAACGGTGATAATATCAAACTATTTCTATTATCATTTTTAGGTTGGAGGTACTTGTGGATATTTGAATGTTAGGACATATTATCTCCTAGTCACAGCAATGAATGCTGATATCGCCCAACAAAAATGCTAAACAACACACGCTCTCTTTATTCTTAACTACTCGCTTGAAGTTATTTCAGTAAAGACAGAGAGAAGAAAAAAATCCAAACTGGAGGGCAACATACTTTAAGGTTCCATGAAGCTACAAATAAGGGGAATAATCAACACGAAAAGGAAGCAGAGGATAGAAAAATATGCACTTTCAAATAATATTTTTTGCTTGTTTCTAGCTCCAAAATACAGTTTAAATTTGGGCCAAATTTTTAAAGTATTTGTTAAACAGTTCCCGAGTGTGACATATGTTTCCAGGATACTTCTGACATTGATATGAGAAATTACAAAACATTTAGAAATGAAAATGTTAGTCTCAAAAAATAACACTGTAAGTTCCAAGCTTCTTCTTCTGAACTTGTTAAGATGGAAAAACATTTGGAAAATAGTACCTTTCTGTTTTAAAGTGTTCAAATAATGTACTTAAAAAAAAAAAAAGAAACTCTGAAATAATTGTGCAAGGCAAGGGAGGGACAAGTCCAAGGAAAATCAGGTCCCAAAGTTTACCCGAGGTGTCGGCGCTCTTCGCTGGCTGTCTCCGTCCTGTTTACTCCAGAAGTAAACCACTTTCTCCAACTGGGAAGGACAATGTTTTTACCCTACCAACACAATGGCAACGCCACTGCGGTTCTCGCCCCGCTAGAAACACATGAATATGAAGCAGCATCAACTCTTCCTATCAAATGAAGTGTGTGCAAGGATTGATTTGCAATGCATTAATTCAGGAACTCAGCCGAGAGGCTCCTACTATATCTAGCCGATCTAAACTTGAGCTCGTGATAGCACTGCACGAAGCTATGGTAGATGAAAGTGATAGGTAATGCCAACAGAACAATCCCACTGACAACACAAACTCCTCCAAGAATTCTTCCAGGCACTGTGATAGGATACATATCTCCATAGCCAACTGTAGTCATAGAGATAATCACCCACCAGCAGGCAGCGGGGATGCTGGCGAAGTCCTTGTTGGATGTTTCCAGGTCCAACCCATGTTCAAGAAGCTGAGAAAGTGCACTAAAGATTGCCATGGCAACACAGATGAAGACAAGTAACATAACCATCTCTCGGTAGCATCGCTTGAGAGTCAAACCCAGTGTCTGAAGACCAATGAAGTGCCTGGCAAGCTTAATCACCCAAAAGATCCTCATCATTCGGAGTACCCTCAAGGTGACTCCAGCCCTCTGGAGCTGAGAGTTCTCGCCTGTAAACACTGTCATTAACACGGAGATGTAATAGGGCGTGATTGCCAGTAAGTCAATGATGTTCAGGGGTCTCTTGACAAACTCACACTTGTTTTTGGAGACGATGAACCTCACAATGCACTCTGCAGTGAACCAGCCTATGCAGATGGCTTCAATTATCCTGTCAAGAGAACAAAGGAAGAATTGATCATTTTATTTTTAAGCATTTTAATAGCTTTTAGATTTCTTCAGATAGTACTATACTGACATATTAATTCAGTCACTTTTCCAGAAAACATAAAGAACAGGCAGTGTTACCAACATCATTAGATCCACCAGGACTCAACGGGACAACAAATATTACACAATTTAACAAAGTCCTTATTTTTATTATCCTACATAAAATACCATTAAAGCAAGTTTTTCTGTTTTGTTTTGTGTTTTGTTTTGTTTCAATGAAAGCAACTGGCTATGGGGTTTTCTTTCTTTTTTTTGGTCTTTTTGAGACAGGGTCTCCCTGTAGCCCCAGCTGTCCTGGAACTCACTCTGTAGACCAGGCTGGCCTTGAACTCACAAAGATCCACCTGCCTCTGCCTCCAAAGTGCTAGATTTTAAAGGCATCGGCCACCCATGCCCGGCCAAGCAAGTATTTGTTTTTTTTACTGTCATTAATACTTTAAAAATTTCTCATCTTTGGTGGTTTGAAATTAGCTTGAGCTGAGCTGGCCAGGACTACTACTAAGATCTCCCCAAAGACCACAACTACTTGGTTTAATACTTCCATATTTATCTTTATGCAAGTGCATAGTTTTAAAAACAGATATTTTTGCCTAGAGCCATATTTCTCCAGTCTTCTCACACCATTCCCACATGAAAATAATATTTACAGAAATCCTGAGCTAAGGGGCAAGCTCCTTAACAGCAGAAGCTACCGTCCAAGGGCTCTGGCCACCAATCATCCACACTCCTCTAGCTGAGGAAATAGTCAACAGTCTTCATACACACTGGTTAGGAAGCCCTGGCCTGGAGTGGCAGGGAATTCAGAGGTAACTGTAAGTTGGTTTAAACATTTTAATTCTATGGTTAAATATCAATTAGTTACACTAAGCGTCACATTTTTTTCACAACCAACATTGTAGGAACGTCTGGATAATGAAGTAAGGTGGATAAAGATCAAAACAACAAGGAGGGAAAAGAGATNGTTTTCTGGCACTACTAAGATGGATCATGTTACTTATCCAATTGTTTTTGTTGTTGTTGTTGTTTTTTGTCTTTTTGAGACAGGGTCTCCCTGTAGCCCCAGCTGTCCTGGAAATCACTCTGTAGACCAGGCTGGCCTTGAACTCACAAAGATCCACCTGCCTCTGCCTCCCAAGTGCTAGGATTAAAGGCATGCGCCACCATGCCCGGCCAGCAAGTATTTTTTTTTTTTTTACTTGTCATTAATACTTTAAAAATTTCTCATCTTTGGTGGTTTGAAATTAGCTTGAGCTGAGCTGGCCAGGACTACTACTAAGATCTCCCCAAAGACCACAACTACTTGGTTTAATACTTCCATATTTATCTTTATGAAGTGCATAGTTTTAAAAACAAGATATTTTTGCCTAGAGCCATATTTCTCAGTCTTCTCACACCACTTCCCACATTGAAAATAATATTTACAGAATATCCTGGAGCTAAGGGGCAAGCTCCTTAAAGCAGAAGCTACCGTCCACAGGCTCTGGCCACCTCCACACTCTCTAAGCCTGAGGAAATAAAGTCTTAACACACTGGTTAGGAAGCCCTGGCCTGGAGTGGCAGGGAATTCAGAGGTAACTGTAAGTTGGTTTAAACATTTTAATTCTAGGTTAAATGATCAATTAGTACACTAAAGCTCACATTTTTCACATAATCAAGTAAGTGGATACAAGTAGGTAGACAACAAGGAGAAAAGAATTAGAGTTCATTCCATAGAACCTTGGATGTCACTTGAAAATGAATAAACACAATTAACAAGTTTCCTTACTACAAGGCGTTGCAGAGCCCATAAAATTAACTTTACTGATTTTTATTTATTTTTGAATAGGTATTCATATTCACATAGTTCAAAACAACAAAGGCATCTAGGCATGGTGGCGCATGCCTATAGGTCAGCACTTGGCAAGTCGAGGCAAGGGGATAAATCAGGAGTTCCAGGGGAGCCTCTGCTACATAGCGAGTTAGAGGCCAGGCTGAGCTTCTCAAAAAGTAAATGGGCCAGTCAGGTGTGTGGTGGTGCATGCCTTTAATCCTAGCACTCGGGAGGCAGAGGCAGAACTCACAACTCCATGAGTTCAAGGCCAGCCTGGTGTACACAGTGTGTTCCAGGCCAGCTAGGGTGACAGGGAAACCTTGTCACAGAAAGACCAAAAAAACCAGAACAAAACAAAAGGCAAATGGGATTGGCAACATGGAACAGTGGCTAAAAGAACCTGCTGCCAAGCCTGACGGCCTGAGTTCGATCCTCAGGGCTCACATGATGGAGAGAATCGACTCTCCTAAGTTGACCTCTGACTTCCTCATTGTCCTAGTTTGTCTTCCATTGCTGTGACAAAACATTCTGACACCAACTTGGGGAGGAAAGGGTTTATTCAGCTTACATCTCCTGGGTCACAGTTCATCACTTGGGGAGCCCGAGGCAGGAACTCAGGGCAGGAACCTGGAGGCAGGAGCTGAAGCACAAGCCATGGAGAAGTGCTGTTCACTGGCTTGCTCTCTCTTCTGGCTCATGCCCACCCTGCCTTCTTATATAATACATAACCTGCCCAGGGTGGCACTACTCATTGTGGGCTGGGCCCTCCCACACTGCTCAACAATCAAGACAATACTCCACAGATGTGGCCACAGGCCAATCCAATGGAGCAAATTCCCCAATTGAGGCTCCCTCAACCCAGGTGTGTCAAGTTGACACTAAAGCTATCCAGCACACTCATGCATACCACAGCACATATGTACCCATGTACACATACAGTAAAAAAATAAATGTAATAAAAATTATAAAACAAAAGACCTACAAAGTTTTTTTTAATCTATAAAAGTTAACAACAATAGAGAGGCCAGGTTTGACAACACAGGCTGTAATCCCAGCACTTGGGACGTAGAAGCAGGAGGGTCAGGAAAGCAAGGCCAGCTTCAGCTACGTAGCAAGTTGGAGATCGTCCTGGGCTATTTGACATTCTTCCTTCCCCAAAAAACTACACACACACAAAAAAAAAGAAACAAAAGAGGGGTATACAAACGAAAGTCTCATCTAGGGCATGGTGGGTGTGTCTGTACACACAGCCTCTTAAAGTTTGAGGAAAGAGAATCATTTGAGCTCACAAATTTTAGCCCAGGCTAGGCTGGAGAGATGGCCTAGCGGTTAAGAGTGCTGACTGCTCTTGCAGAGGACCCGGGTTCGATCCCCAGCACCCACATGGTGGCTGAGAACCGTCTTTAATTCCAGTTCCAGGGGAATCTGATGCCCTCTTCTGACCTCCACGGCATTGCACAACATGGGTGCACAAACCCGCATGCAGACAGTACATTCATACACATAAAAAATAAATAAGCCGGGCGTGGTGGCGCACGCCTTTAATCCTAGCACTTGAGGCAGAGGCAGGCGGATCTTTGTGAGTTCAAGGTCAGCCTGGTCTACAGAGCGAGTTCCAGGACAACTGAGGCTACAAGGGAGACCCTGTCTCAAAAAGACCAAAAATAAATAAATAAATAAATAAATAAATAAATAAAATAAATAAATAAAAATTTAAAAAAATATTAAAAAAAAATTCAGCCCAGGCACAGGGAGTCTCTAGAGGGACAGAAGGGAGGGGACTCGCTTTCCTCTCATTTCCAGGCCACCCCATTACTCTCCCTGGAGGCAAGGAATAGAACAGTTTCTTATTTTATGAACAATATAAACAAACAAAACTCTCTGTATGTTTACCCTTCTTTACACAAACAGCAGCATATCTTGGAGATCATTCAGATCAGCATGGGTGTGTGTATGGTATATGTACATGTGTGTGGTGGGGTACAGGCACCCATTTGCACACGTGGAGGTCAGAAGAGATCAATGAATGTCCTGCTCTATCACTCTCCACCTTGTTTCCTTGAGACAAGGCTTCTCTTTAAACCTGGAGGTAGGCTAGAGGCTAAGCACCAGCTTCTGTCCCTACAGCACTGGAGTTACGGGGTTATACCACAGCCATGTCTGACTTTTTCCATGGGTGCTGGGGATTTGAACCCAAGTCTTCATCCTTGTGCAGCAACTGCTCTTATTCATATTTATTTATTTACTTATTTTATTTATCCCTAGCCCTGTAGCTTTCAGTTTTTGTCAGATGTGATGGCATATGCAGGAAGCTGAGGCAGGAGAATTGCTAGTTCAAGGCCAACTTGGACTACACAGCAAGTTCCAGGCCAGCACGGATACATGGTAAAACCCTACCTCAGAAAAACAAGAAGAGGGCTCTAGAAGTGGCTCAGTGGTTAGGAGTGCTTATTGTTCTTGCAGAGGATCTGGGTTTGGTTCCCAGCATTCATGTTAGGTGGCTTACAACTGCCTGTAACTCCAGTTCCAGGGGATCTGATGCCCTCTGCTGGCCCTCACAGGTACCTTCATGCAGTGGTGCATATACACTCATGCAGGCATACACATAGAGGAAGAGAGGGAGAGAGAAAAAGGGGCGGAGAGAGCGAGGCAGACAGCAGGATGAGGGCAAACTGATGAGAGAAGGAGTGGGCCAAGCACACGCCTTGTAATCTCAGCACCTGGGAAGTAGAGGCAGAGGGATCAGGACAAAGTTCAAAGTATGCCTGGACTACATGAGACCCGGATTCAAAACAAAACAACAAAAAGAGCATCCTTGCTTCTTAAACATGATTGCACAAAATTTCTGAATGTTTGTGATGTGACTTATTGAGCCAGTTCACTTGGATATTTAGGTAGCTTCTAATCTCTGGCTACCATAAACCAGGGTGCAATAAATGTGTGTGTTTCTTTTTTGAGATATGGTCTCACACTATAGTCTAGGTTGGCCCCGGAACTCACTTCATAGCCCAGGCTAGTCTCAAATTCATAGTAGTCCTCCTGCCTCAACGTTCTTAGTGCTGAGATTACAAATGTACCCTACGAGGTCTATCTGAATATTCTCATTTATATATCATTTCACATTTGTGCAAATATAACTGTAGGATAAATCCCAGACTTGGAGAAAAACTTTGACAGATCGTGCCTACCTATTACTGCAGAGGTTATACTACAGTCCCCTCCCACCAGCAGCACAGGTAGTGTCCACTGCATCCCCAAGGTGAAACAGCAACGGACTTGATGATTTCTGCTTCTAAAAGATGGAAGCCACGGTTTTATTTGAGAGGATGTTGAGAATATTTTCATTAAGGGCCTGTTCAGCATTCTGTCCTGTTTGCTCATAGGGGCTTTAATCTACTCAGACACATTATAAACATCCATCAGGGTATGCAGTGTCGGATCAAGTCTGTTTATTTCTTCTCAGGACCACTGTTCCCTGAAACATCAGTCTTGGAAAACTGTCCAAGGCTTTGTCTATAAATTTATTTGTAGTAGGATCTAACAAACTACATACAGCCTGCAGTCTAAATCCTGCTTGTGGTCCCTTTTTTTCTTGTATGACAGCTTTTACATTTTTATGCTTTTTAAATATTTATTATTTTTATTTTATGTGTATGAATGTTACTGCCTGTGTATGTTTAAGTGCACCTGTGTCATGCAATGCCCATGGAGAAAGAAGAAGGCATCAGATTCCCCTGGAACTAGAGGTACAGATGGTTGTTAGCTGCCATGTGGGTGCTAGGACTCGAACCTGGGTCATCTGCAAGAGGAGACGGTTCTCTTAGCTACTGCGGCATCTCTCCAGCCCCAGCTTTTACATTTTATTTTTATCTTATGTGCATATGTATTGCCTGCATGTATGTAAGTGTACCCATGTCATGCAATGCCCATGGAGGTCAGAAGAGGGTGTCAGAAGTCCGGAAACCAGAGTTATGGATGGTTGTTAACCACCATGTGGGTGCTGGGAACTGAACCCAGGTCTTCTGCAAGAGCAGCCAGTGCTCTTAACCAGAGCCATCTTTCCAGCTCCTGAGCTTTTACATATTTTAGTGACTAGAGAGAAAAAAAAGAATTACATAACATGACATGTGATACAATATGAAATTGGAATTTCAGTGTCCATAAATAGATTTATGGAACAGCCGGGCATGGTGGCACACGCCTTTAATCCTAGCACTTGGGAGGCAGAGGCAGGTGGATCTTTGTGAGTTCAAGGCCAGCCTGGTCTACAGAGTGAGTTCCAGGACAGCTGGGGCTACAGGGAGACCCTGTCTCAAAAAGACCAAAAAAAAAAAAAAATAGATTTATGGAACAAATCCACACTCATTTACACCTGTCTGTGGCTGTGTTCAGGCTACAGTGGTGAAGTTGAAGGGTCACAACAGAACTGAGATGATTCCATATGGCCCAGTGTGGCATTAGTGCTATGACATCTTTGGGGGGTGAAAGGCAGTTTTCACTCTACCATACCAGAAGGACACAGTAAAAGTAACATACTGTCCCAGTAAAAGCAACATACTGTCCCAGTGAAGGAAACAAACAGATGTCGTCACAGCTGGGGCTGCCATTTCTCTACTGCCCAATCTGCTGCTGTTTATGGACTTTCTTATTGGCAGCAGCTTCCCTGTCCCCACCAGACTAATGGGATTAGTCTGAATCTAAGGGCTTGGCACACTGGGTGAGTCATAAAGCTTGTAGACTTAGAGAATCTCAAGCTAGAATTTTCTTTTTTGTTTTGTTTTAGACGGGGTCTCCCTGTAGCACCAGCAGGCCTGGAACTCACTAGGTAGACCAGCCTAGCCTTGAACTCACAGAGATCTGCCTGCCTCTGCCTCCCTAGTGCTGGGCCAGTTACAATTTTCAAATATACTGTTTTAACATAACATCATAACATAAGATAACATCACTTCTCCTTGGTAATGGTCATCTAATAGACCATATTTCCAGTGCCCTTACAGCTGGGTAGGGTCATGTGATCTGTTTTAACCAATGGGCAATGAGCAAAATGACTATTATTTCTGGGCAGGAGTCTACATGAGTGCCTGTGTATCCCCTGCCTTGCTGTGGTAACTAGGACCTCCTGCAAGATGGTGGGATCTCTATCAGTTCAACTCCTTGGCTCACTGTGCACGGTAGAACAAAGACACTCTCCACCCTGACCCAGACTGGACGTGATATGGAATCAAGAAATAAATCTTGGGGGCACCTATACACTCATGTCACACAGACACACAAGATAATGAAGCAATTAAATAATAAAAAAGAAGATCTTTGATGTGTTAAGCCTCTGAGACCTCTAGATTGCTTGCTATCCTAGGTGGGTAATAGATTAGTAAATATAGTCAACAGTAAACCATGCACTCAGGAGGAACTGTAGCAGGTCAGAACAGTACCAGTTAACCATCCCAAGTCTGAAAATCAGAAACTTGAAATGCTAAAACTCTGAAATTTTTTTGAGTTTTGACATGATGTTCTAAATGGAAAATTCCATACCTGACCTCACACAGCAGGTTACAGTTAAAACACAGGCACAGAAGTATTATGTAATATTACCTTCAGGCTCCGTATACAAGACACACAGGAAATGCAAGTGAATTTGAGGTTTACATTTGGGTCTCATTCCCAAGATAACTCATTATGTGTATGCAAATATTCTGAAACCTGAACCACTTCTGGTCTCTAGCATGCCAGATAAAGGATCTGCATCCTGTAACAATGATGGCTTTTATGGCTTTGGGGTAGGATGCAGCCTTCTTCAGCTAATGGACTGTGTCTCCTCTTAGCCAGATGTGAGCAGGACACTGTACTTGACAGCAAGAAGCCCAGGCTCTTCCCCCCTGCATGAGCCTCACCTACCGAGTACCAGAGCCTGTGGATGTTCCCAGCACCCTGCCAGCTCTAAAATCCTAAGATCTATTAATTTCAGAAGAGCAAAATTTTTTAATTGAGCCTAAAATACCAGAACATTTTCTGTCTAATTATCTCCACCAGCAGCCAAAGTTGTTCAGATTAAAAAGGAGGAGATTCAAATGATGTGGAATAATCCCTCAGTAAGGAAATTTCAAAGACTGTTGGTCTGTAATGAGGTCCTGGGGGCTCCTCTACCTGCACCCCCAAGTCAGATGACTTTTCTCCAGATTCGTACCGAAGGGATGAATCAGTGAGGAAACCCAGGCACCTAGGACTGTGCCAAGGCAGCCTCCACCGACAAACACCACCAAGTCTGCCAAATCCCCTTGCTTCTGTCGGCTTCACCAATGCACCAACAACTGCTGGGGAAGGAGGCACTGTTCGCTGAGCACGATGGCAAACAAAGGTGCACTTCTGAAGTTACTTCCATAAAGTGCCAATTTGAGAAGGACGGAGAGATACCAGGGAAACAGGATGCCTTGGAAGCCTATTCTGAGTGCTTTTAAGACTCAAACATGTAGAAGCTCCTGATTGCATTGTTAAGAAAAAAACATTTACCACTTACAGAGGCCCTTCCATTGGGCACTGTGCTCAGCACTAGAAAAACAGAATCTCACTTAATCCTTTCCCAGAATTCTGTGAAGTGTGTATTTCCCCCATATTTCTATATTAAAGATGGCAAAACTGAGGCTGGCAGATAAGCCATCTTTTCCAGGGTCACACAACTAAGTGATTCAGTGGCATAGGGAATAAAGCTCAGATGGGAGCTGTATGAAACATCTGAAGCTGGTAATGATTTTTATGATCTTGCCCATGGTTTTTACTAAATGTTGTATCTCTGTCCCCTGATCTCCACCGCTTATGTTAATGAGAGCAGCATTTTTCAGGCTGTTAGTTCTAATCTCATTAGTGTGTTAACTCGGGAATGAGTTCTTTGTAAAGCTTCAACTTTCTGTCACACATGTTCACTGCCCCTGCCATGTTGTGAGAAGTGAGGAAGGCCTTCGGTATGCCAGTGTTATGTTTTCTTACTTCCCTACTTCAAAAACCATGAACCAACTTCTAATGTTTATCAGTGACCAGTGTGGTGTTCTGCTATAATAGAAAAATGTGCTGGACGTGGTGGTGCATGCCTTTAATCCCAGCACTCAGGAGGCAGAGTGAGGCAGATCTCTGTGAGTTTAACTCACTGGTCTACACAGTGAGTTCCAGGCCAGCTGGAGTTCCAGAGAGACCCTGTCTCAAAAAAAAAAAAGAATGGATTATGACAGTCGTGATGTAAAAGTTCCTCTCTCCAGTCCTGGATGCCTCCTTCACTGCTTGTAAACTCAGCCTTTACTAGTTGCTGGTTCAGGTGTTTCTGAGAATGACCCCAAGACTTACAGACAGGATACAGGGAGAGCAAATGCTCTTTAGCATTAACCAGTCTTGTCTCCATGCCCTCCCATCCCACAAGAGATCATTAAGTACACTGTATGACCTGAAGGTCAAGGTCTTCGGGTGCTCCCTTCATCTGTTCGCCAGGACATTTTTTTTTTTTTTTTTTTTTTTTTTTTTTTGGTCTTTTCGAGACAGGTCTCCTGTAGTTCACAGTGTCTCGGAACTCACTCTGTAGACCACGGCTGGCCTTGAACTCAAAAGATCCGCCTGCCGCTGCCTCCCAAGTGCTAGGATTAAAGGCGTGCGGCCACCACGCCCCGGCTTCTTTTTTGTTTTTTTTTTTTTTTCTTTTTTTTTTTCTTTTTTTTTTTCTTTTTTTTTTTTCTTTTTTTCAGGACATTTTATTACTAACTTTAAATACAGCAGACTCATCAACATTTTATTTATGGATTTTTTTGTGGCTTTGGCCCTGCACACACTAGGCAAACATTCTAAAACTGAGCTACAGCCCAGTTTGAGATTCAATTATTATATTANGCTACATTTGAACCCTTCCTGTACATGCATATATTTTGGGAAGCTCTACAGTAGAAAATTCCCATATGGCATTTCAAAGGATTTTAATTGTTATTTCTCCTTCCCCACACTCCCTTCTCAACCTGCCCATCACATTTAACCCTTCCTATCTATTCTATTATTCCCCTGCCATGCTTATGTGATCCAACATTCTTTTTTTCAGGACATTTTATTACTAACTTTAAATACAGCAGACTCATCAACATTTTATTTATGGATTTATTTTGTGGCATTGGGCCCTGCACACACTAGGCAAACATTCTAAAACTGAGCTACAGCCCAGTTTGAGATTCAATTATTATATTAAATATCTTGTGCTTGTTTATCAACAATTCTCCCTTTAATCATCTATGCATCTTTTCATGCAGTTCAATTGCAGATAAGAGTTCACTTCCCTCTAAAACCCAGAGTGCACTGAGTTAGTATCTGTTTAGGGGTTTTCCTCTTGATCTAAATTTATACAGTGACATATTCAAACTTTAAACACACATTCACTAAGTGCTGACAAATGTTCAACCTCCATAACACAAACGCCTCTCAACTCAAAGCATTTGTGTCACTGCGCGTTGTCTGCCTAACTCTTGCCTGTGTCCCTTACCTTTACTTCCCTCATCCATCAGCTACACTGACTAGCCAACAAGCTCCAGGGTCTGCCTGACCCCACCCTGTCGAGTGCTGGGATACAGTCATGCACCTCTGTGCTCAGCTCTTACTTGGGTACTAGAGATCTGAATTCAAGTCCTTGTGCTTGCATAGCAAGTACTTTACCCAATGGGCCATCTCCCCGGCCCTGTTCAGCTTTTGAAAGGAAAGAAATCCCACTGCATGCTAGCTACAGCAGGCATAAATCTTCAGCACTTCATGCTAAGTGAAATAAACCAGCCCCACCAAGGTGAATGCTGAATGATTCTACTAATAGAGGTATCTAAATAGTTAAAATTACAGAAAAAGAAAGAACTGTGGTTTTCAGGAGTTAGGAGAATTTAATAGGTACAGAGTTTCAGATCTGCAAGATGAAAAAGTTCTGACAGTTTATTTTATAATGATATGAAAATACTTAACTATTTTAAGTATACAGTTGAGTAATGTTAAATGGGAAATTTTATGATATATGGGTGTTTCTTTTACAATTAAATAAAGATTGGGGGCTGGAGAGATGGCTCAGAGGTGAAGAGCACTGGTCGCTCTTGCAAAGGACCTGGGTTTGGTTCCCAGCATCCGCATGGCAGCTAACACTATCTATAACTCCAGTTCCAGGAGCTACAACATCCTCTTCTGGTCTCCACAGGCATAGTAGTAAATACATGGTGCACTTACATACGTGCAAGCAAATCACCCATACACATAAAAGTAAATCAATAAAAAATTAAAAATATAGCAGTAATGGGATTCAAATCCATATTCCTAACATGCCTAGATCCTTAACCTGGCAATGATGACTGAACAGTCACATTACTACTAGATCAGACAGAAAAGGATGTTGAATTCAGCCATTCTTAATTTACATTGTTATCTTCAAAGAAGTAAACAAAAACCTAAATAAAATGAAATGGTATGACAGGGACAACTAGGAAACCTGAGAGGCAGGTGGTGACGGGCTTGGCGGCAGAGCACTTCCTACCATGCACAAGGCTCTGGGCACTGCAAAATAAAGTAAGAGCCTAGAGCATGTCATGGCATGTAGTAAATGTTGGCTATCATCGAATTAGTATTACATCATTACGTATTACTATCAGTCTAATGTTTTACTGGGAAGCGAAGAGCAAAGGTTCTACAGTTTTAATGTTTGTCCAAGATTCATCTGAAATTTAATTCCCACTATGACAGTCCCAGGAGGCAGGGCCTTTGAGGTATTTGTCCTAACAGTTCTACCTCAGTAAATGGATTAATGCCCACAGTAGCAGGACTGGATTCATCATCACAAGAAGGCACCTTTGAAAGCACAGTCTCTTCTTCCCTTCGCCTTTCTTCTGGGAGACGTCTTCCACCATGGGAAGATGAGCACAAACCCCTACCCACACACAGACTCCTCAGCCTCCAGCTTCCCAGGCTCCAGGCTGAGAAGCCAAGGCAATACATTTTTGCTCATTATTAATTACCTAGTCTGTGGTATCCTGCAACAGCAGCACAAACTGGACTAAGATAGAATTCTTTCCAGGATTCTGCATAGATTCTTACACACTGATGACTGCAGAATTAATGTTAAAACAACTTGCAAAAGCAGTTGGCAAGCTCTATCAAGCCGAACACGGCCCAGGAGCACCAGTCACCCACTCAGGAATTTATCCTACACATGCACCTACACACTTCCAAGAACATGTATGATGAGAGCAATTCCTTACAATACTCAAGGATAAAAAATATATATATAAAGATCTAGCCACAGGAGATGGATTATATAAGTATACTTCCAAAAGTTATTATTGGTTTGAATCATATGAAATTGTCAAATAAATATCAGCAATTTCATATGATTCAATCTCATATGGAGCAACTGGGGAGAAAGGAATATCACTGTATGTGGATGTAGCATATTCTTCAAGATGTATAGTTATGAAAGGCACAGAACAGTGCAAATAATATTGTTCAACTGTGTGGTTATAATATGCTACAGGTCGGGCGTGGTGGTGCACGCCTTTAATCCTAGCACTTAGGAGGCAGAGGCAGGCGGATCTTTGTGAGTTCAAGGCCAGCCTGGTCTGCAGACTGAGTTCCAGGACAGCTGGGGCTACAAGGAGACACTATCTCAAAAAAAAAAAAAAAATGCTACAACTGTGTCTGTGTTGTACATAAGTGTGTGTTGTGTGTATGTGTATGTTGTGTGTTATGTATGTGTGTTTGTTTATGCATAATTGAGAGATACCCAGGAAACTGTTAAGCCAGATGTGGTGAGACATGCCTGTGATATCAGAACTCTGGAGAGCTGAAGCAGGAGGATGATGAGTTTGAGGGCAGACTGCATTATCTTAGTGAGTTTGAGACCAGCCAAGATAATACAGTAAGACTCAGTTTTCAAAAGACTGTAGAGGAGGAGAGGGAAGGGGAGAGAAAGGGAAGATATTTTAACACCAGTTACCTCTGTGGGGAAATCCCTCAAGCCTGATGCAGGATAGAAACTCACTTTTTATTTTATTCTCTTTTATATTGCTAAATGCTTTGCCGTGTACACACATTTTTTTTTCCAATTTAAAAAGTTCCAAAGAAAAAGTAAAAAGCATGCCCAAGTAGAAAGGTAATCATCGTGATCGAGTTGTCAGCAGGTTGAATCAACCCGGGCAAGCCCAGGAGAGACACAGAAGGAAGTTAGCCTCCGCCCCAGCCCAAGCTTTCAGACTCGAATGCACGAGGCATTTCCAGCAGGCAGGTACAGGGCAATGATACATGGTGGAACCGAAATTCCAACAAACAGCTCATCAATACCTACCTCATTACCAAAGTCTCCTTCTGTCCTTGTAAGGGTTTTTTTTTTCTATAACAACTAGTTAGCTGGGGGAAAGATAGGTTCTTTTGCTAAACTTGACTTTACCTTACAGGAAAAATAAACAAAACACATATATCATTCCTTTTACTCTGGACCAACATTGATGAGAATAAGGAAAATGAATGGAGAGCATGGACACAAATGATAACTACCTTTCTCTAAATTTATTTCTATCAGTTTACTTAATTTTCACAACAAATGTGTAAGTTTTGTTATTCTCCTCATCCAGAAATGAGAAGACTATAAGCCAAGGACATCATTCATTGCCCTCACCACGCAGATTAATATGCCCTCACTATGTCACACACGACACCCCAGTGGGGATTTGTGTGTTTTCTTACAGCTATGGTCAGGGTCTACTTGTTACTGTATTTCCTTTACTTGAGATTATCTTGTTTACTCTCTTCTCTGCTAGTCAGCCACTGGTTCCTGGAACAAATATGGATCAACTTATTTTGCTGGTTTTGGAGCAGGCCCTGGCACGTCACGGCCAGGTGCCTATGGTAGCTCAAAGCTGCTCACCTCGGCTGGGAATTGAAAGGAAAAATAGGAAGGGCGTGGTCCCACCGTCCCCTTCTAGGTGTGCCTTCAGTGACCCCGAAGAACCTCCACTAGGCCCAACCTCCCGAGCTGGGGACCAAACCTATAACACATGGGCCTTCGGGGGACATTCCTCTTCAAAACTATAGCACTTATGATTGGACTGTCATTTCTTTAAGTATGTGGCCAGATTAGGATACTGATGGATTAAGAAGTCATTCTCCCAAAGGCAGTGGGACCAGCTATGGACCCAGGGCGCCTCCCATAGAGTCGCAGGAGCTGCTATTAACCTGCTGGACCTCCTTTCACAGAGTTTCGAAGGCTGCCTTTGGATTTCTAACATAGAAACATGCTGTTCTCCCCCTGGGGAAGCTAGGGCTCCACCTCCCAATAGCATCCCTTCCGCTGTTGGTCCTCTGTCTTGTGTTTCAGCAACAGAAACACCCGATGGATTCACATTTTCTGTCAGGGAACAGGGACCAATAACCCCTCTAGAAAGGAACCACCAAATTCTTGACTGCAAATCCAAAGAAGTCAAGACCAGCTCTGCAAGAATGCGGCCACCCATCATCAAAGGGCAGTGTTTCTGTGAAAAACTACAGGCAATTACTACAAATAACCCCCATCTTTTCTGACTCCTTTTGGAAGAATTAATTCCATTGTCAACCCAAATATATGACTTGAGTGCCTGGCAATATGCTCGTGGGGAACTCTATCCTGCCAGCGTGACTTACTCGAGATGGACTCCAGCCCTTCAGAAAGAAATGGTTTTGATACTCTGTCAATGTGACAGGCTTTTCTGGAAACTTCTGAAATGGAGAACTGAACTATTCAAAAATAAATGAAGGCCTAACGGTATCATGATCCTCCAAATTCCCAGCCCCGCCAACTACCAGCCTATGTCCAATCTTGCACCATGCATTTTGCTCTTCCTGTATTTTATTTATTTTTATTTTTTATGCGTATATTGCCTGCATGTGTATAAGTGCACCCATGTTGTGCAATGCCCACACAAGTTGAAGAGGGCATCAATTCCCCAGAACTAGAGTTACAGACAGTTGTTAGCTGCCATATAGGTGCTGGGAATCAAACCCAGGTCCTCTGCAAGGGCAGCCAGTTTTTTTTTTTTTTTTTTTTGTATTCTTCCTGTAGCCCCAGCTGGCCTGGAACTCAGTATATAGAACAGGCTGGCCTTTGCCTCCCCAGTGCTGGAATTAAAGGCGTGTACTACCACACCTGGCTTGCAGCCAGTGCTCTTAACCATGAAGTCATCTCTAGCTCACTGGAGGTTTGTTTTGTTTTTGGAGTCAGGGTCTCACTATACAACCTTGGCTGGCCTGGAACTTATTACAGAAACCAGGGTAGCCTTGAACTCACAGAGATCCATCTGTGTCTCTCTCCCAAATGCTAAGACTGAAGGCATATGTTATCATGCCCAGCCCATTCATGTATTATTTTGAAAGAAATCCCAGAGTGTGGGTACGTTAGCGGAAGAACTGGTATGAGCACGTGGCAAAAAACAGCTGGGAGCACAAAAAGAAAGGGGAAGGCCAGCACATCAGTATTTCCTTTAAGGTCGTGCTCCAAGGACCCAATCTTCTTCCACTAGGTCCGTCTACTTATTTCCAGTACCTTCTAATAGCAACACAAGCTAATGACCAAGGTTTCAACCTGTGGGTTTTTGGGGGGAGAGTCCAAATCCAAACTGCGGCAGTGAGCAATTGTCTCACTGTTCTCACCCTCATTGCCTGGCAGACAGCCAAGCATTCACAAAGGGTGCCTGCCCCCAACTTACCACCTGAGTTTGATCTCCAGAAGCGACATGGTGAAAGGAAAGAATCAACTCTGAGGTGTTCTCTAACTTCCACACATCTCTCTCTCTCTCAGGTGTTCTCTGACCTCCACATGTCTGTCTGTCTGTCTGTCTGTCTGTCTCTCTCTCTCTCTCTCTCTCTCTCTCTCACACACACACACACACACACACACACACAAACACACAATTTTAAAAAGGTTTCACCCTCGGAGTCGCCCAGTCACTCCTCGACATGGTATTATCCCTGTTTTCCAGATGTGAAAACAGCCACCATGCTAATCAGCAGCACAGCTGGACACTTCTGCTTGGGAAGACTGCGGGGATTACTACACTATTCAAAACCCAAAATAAGCATCCCAAAACCAAGCAACGATTATGGGAGAATGAGAGGAGCAACCATTCAGGGAGCAGCATGCCTCAGAGTGCTCAGAAGAGTCCTCCTAGGCTGCCAAGTGAGATGTCCAAGAGAGAGAAAAGGAGATGCAGAAGTTTGACAGCAAAGGGTTTTGATGGTCCAGTTGCTGCCTTAAAGGAACAGGGACTCAGGCCGGGCGTGGTGGCGTACGCCTTTAATCCTAGCACTTGGGAGGCAGAGGCAGGCGGATCTTTGTGAGTTCAAGGCCAGCCTGGTCTACAGAGAGAATTCCAGGACAGCTGGGGCTACAGGGAGACCCTGTCTTAAATAGACCGAAAAAAAAAAAAAAAAAAAAAAAAAAAGGAACAGGGACTCTATTAAGGATTTGGCACCAGGTAGATCCATCCATTCAATAAATGTTTGTTTGGTCATTACTATGTGCCAGGCTTGGTGCCAGGCCCATGAGCTGAGAGGCTCTCAAGTGGGTTGTGGGAATACACACAGGGAAGCATTTAGTTGATGGGATGGCTGGAGGGTGTGGTCACCCAGGAAGTTAGGAAGAAGCTAAAGTGACTGAAAGAGGACTGACACCAGGACCCTTTGACAGAACCCTGGCACTGCTGACCAAGCCCAGGACAGTCACGGCTGTGAGGATGTGAGAGGCTGGAGCTGCTCACAGAGACACACAACAGACATTCGGTCACTGTGCTAGACCTCCCAAGGAAGGTGAGGTCATGGGCGCCAGCCAGAGGCCCTGAGGCTTCCTCTAAACAGAAAGGAAAGAAAGGCAAGTGAGGAAAACAAACACCTCTCAGAAAAATCCTGCTGCACAGTAAGGCCATTTTGATCATTCTCTTTCATAACAGATTAAAAAAACAGAAATCAGGCTGGGCAAGGTGGCATACCCTTTTAGTCCTAGCACTCCAACTCCAGAGGAAGAGCCAGGCATCTGAGTCTGTGGTCAATCTGGTCTACATCGAGAGTTCCAGATAGTAAGACTCTGTCTCAAAAAAAAAAAAAAGGAAAAAAATCCTTAGGAACTAAACTAACTCAGGAATGTCATTACCATCTAGCTAGGGGCTCTGGTTATTAGTCCTGGGCTCTGGACTGGCTTCCAAGAGTCAGGGACATTAATCTCTCTGACTAACTAGAAGCAGAGGCATTCTCTTCACCAAAGCCAAGCCCCGGGTTTCAGAAGACTACCATGTTCTGGGTGGGTGCATGAGAGGGAAAACTAAAAAACTGTGATTCTCAAAAATTCCCAGAGATCAAAATAGAAACCCAGACCATCACTGGCTGCCCTCCCAGGCCTCAGTCTCCAATCCTGCCAGGCCCTCTCTCTGGGCTCTGGGTGGAGTAACTGAGTGGATCCTTCCCTATTGACCCATGCATGGGCAATGTCCTAAAGGACACTACCAAAAACCCTTCCACAAGACTGCACCTGGCCCCATTCCATATAGAGCTACCACCCAGTTCTATACCCTTTGTATTTAAAATATTTTATGATTTTTATTTTTTGTATATGAGTATGTTGCCTGCAGGCAGATCTCTATGATAGCCCCAGCCTTGTCTATATATCAAGTTCTAGGCCAGGTGGGGGCCACAGGGAAACCCTGTCTTAAAAAGACAAAGAAAGAAAGAAAGAAAGAAAGAAAGAAAGAAAGAAAGAAAGAGAGAGAGAGAGAGAGAGAGAGAGAGAGAGAGAGAGGGAGGGAGGGAGGGAGGGAGGGAGGGAGGGAGGGAGGGAGGGAGGGAGGAAGGAAGGAAGGAAGGAAGGAAGGAAGGAAGGAAGGAAGGAAGGAAGGAAGGAAGGAAGGATGGAAGGAAGGGAGCGAGCTGGGCATGGTGCCACACACCTTTAGTCCCATCACTCAGGAGGCAGAGGCAGGCAGATCTCTGTGAGAGGGAGGCCAGCCTGGTCTACATAGTCAAGTACACTTGGGAGGCAGAAGCAGACGGACTACCTCGAATTTGGGGCTGGCTTAAGCTGTATGCCAAGTGACAGGCCAGCCAGGACTACATAGCAAGACTTCTGTCTTAAAATTAGCAAAAGTAAAATAAATACAAAATAGACAATAGAGTTTGGGAGATAGTTCAGTCAGTAGAGTGCTGTATAAGAACAAGGGCCTGCGCTTGATTTACATCACATAAAAACAGGCACTGAGAAGGTGAGTGGATCCCTGAGGTTCATCAATCATCCCTCTTAGCCTTACTGCCAAGCCCCAGATCCCAGTGAGAAACCCTGCCTCTAGCGGTTAAGAGCGCCGACCACTCTTGCAGAGGACCCGGGTTCGATCCCCAGCACCCACATGGTGGCTGAGAACCGTCTGAAACTCCAATTCCAGGAGAACTCCAGTTCCAGGGGAATCTGACACCCTCTTCTGACCTCCGTGGCATTGCACGTCACAGGTACACAAACTTGCATGCAGACAATACATTCATACACATACAGAAATAAATAAAATTTTTAAAAATTAAAAAAAAACCAAAGTGGACATTTCCTGAGGAAAGACACCCCAGGTTGACCTCTAGCCTCCACATGCATGTGTACATGCGCACAGAGAGACAAACCAGAGACTAGAGGAAAGTGTTTATAAAACATCTGACAAAGTACTATATCCAAAATGCATGAGAAATTCCTAAAACTCAATAAATACAAAGAACCTAATTTAAAAAAAAATAGATAAGCACTCCATATAATAAGAAATAAAAAGGCCATAAAGTACACAAAAAAGATGATCAGCACTCCTTTCATCAAGAAAATGAAAATTATCACTGGGCATGGTGGCGCACGCCTTTAATCCTAGCACTCTGGAGGCAGAGGCAGGTGGATCTCTCTGAGTTCCAGGCCAGCCTGGTCTACATGTCTACATAGCAAGTTCCAGGCCAGCTGGGGCTACAGGGAGACGTTGTCTCAAAAAGACCAAGGGGGGCGGGTGTCCAGGTATGCTGTCTAACTCTATCACTCAAGAAGCTGAGGCAGGAGAATCACCATCAATTTTAGGACAGCACAGGATATATACAGTGAGTTCTAGGCCAGCCTGGGGCTACAGAGTAAGACCATGTCTGAAGAACAAAAAGAGAGAGAGAGAGAGAGAGAGAGAGAGAGAGAGAGAGATTAAAACCACTGTGAGATACTACTACCCAACAGAATAGCTAAAATGAACAAAACCAGTATTGACAAAGATGTGAAGTGACTAAAATGGCCCACACTGTTAAGATCAGGATGGCCCGTGGTTCTCATAAGGCACTGCACCCTGGCAACAGCGCATAAGGCAGTGACCCCAAGGCCACAGATGGAATTGTTTGTTATTTGTAGGTTTGCTTTTCACATGACTGCAGAGCAAACTGAAGATCTTGCGGATGCTAAGTCAGTGTTCTACCACCAAACTACAGTACGGACTTCTGATGTGCCAAAGCAAGCGTGATCAGCATGTTCATAATCTTAATTCCTTTCAGTGTGTTAAAGAAAACTGCACAATTTAGAAATAAACAAACGAACAACAACAACAACAACAAAAAAAAAACAGAAGGAAGAAAGAGGAGTCAGAGAAAGAATTTAGAATGTAATAAAATAATAAATAACACCAATAACAAATAAAGAAGGCACCAAGGATGGTGGGGCAAATCTGTAATCCCAGCACTCCAGAGGCAGAGGCAAGAGGATCAATAGTTTAAGGTCATCCACTAAATATCGAGTTGGGCTCCATTGAGCTGTGTGAAATCCTGTTTTGAAAAACCAAAACAGATTTTTTTTTCCAGCTTTGCCCCGTAGTTACCGGAGGAAGCTCTGCCATTTCACACCCTCTGTCCTCCCACGGGGTACGCAGCCAGCATGGCATATGAGAGGCAGCAGCATCCACCACAGCTTTGCCCACTACAGCGACGGTGCAGCACCAGGTTTCAAAGCCTCAAGCCCTGCAGGCTCCGCTATGGCGCCTTCCCAGCAGCCAGCAGTTGTGCAGCTATAACCTGCAAATCAAACACTCCTTAATTCCAACAAAGCCCCACCATAGGGCTGAGATGAGCCTCCTGAGCAGCGAGGTGATGTCCCTTTTCTCTTAGTTGATCTCTGAGAGGTCTCTTAGATGACTACGAGGAGGTGGCCAAACACTCGAACACTTGATCTTTACGTGGTTTGGGCAACAAGGTTCAGGTGGGTGCCTCAGAGTGGCTGGCTGTGATGGCTGGCTGGTCCCTGCCTCAGACACTAGCAAGAAAAAGACCTTCTCAGGGACAGACTGGAGGTTGGAAAGAGTGGATCTGAAGGAGTTTAACGCCCTCTTTCTTCAGATGACCTGGAAACCAGGCCAGTGAGCTTTGGGCCACACTCGATGACACATGTCATCTTTCTTCCTCCCTCCATCCCCCGTCCAAGAGACAAACAGGGAATTCACAAGACAGTGAACCCAACTGGCCTTCTCCCATAAATTTCAACAGAAACTAACCAGGCTATCCCCTTTGCCTCATGCAGCCTCTTCCCTAAGGGGTCCTGTCTTCCACTCCAGAACTTTCCCTTAGTTTAGAGCTAGGCAGTGAAGTCAATGCCTCTGCAGGAGACAGGAAGCCTGGCTCTACTGCTTACATTGCCGTGATCCTTCAATGTGGAAGACAATCCTCAGACGACAGTGGTGTCTGTATGGGCCCAGAGTCCTATCTGGGTCTCCACAGTACAGGCCTTTACCTCCAGGGAAATCTCCAAGCAGATAAATACATTTGTCAAGTCTCACCAAGCTCTATAAGATATCTCAACAAGCCGGGCGTGGTGGCGCATGCCTTTAATCCTAGCACTTGGGAGGCAGAGGCAGGCGGATCTTTGTGAGTTCAAAGCCAGCCTGGTCTACAGAGTGAGTTCCAGGACAGCTGGGGCTACAGGGAGACCCTATCTCGAAAAAGACCAAAAAAAAAAAAAATCTCAACAAATTTGATTTTAAAGGAAGAAATGAAGGCGGGCGTGGTGACACACGCCTTTAACCCTAGCACTTGGCAGGTGGATTTTTGTGAGTTCAAGGCCAGCCTGGTCTACAGAGTGAGTTCCAGGATAGCTGGGGCTACAGGGAGACCCTGTCTCGAAAAGATGGAAAAAAAAAAAAAGGAAGAAATGATATATTATTTCATATGCACCAAATTATCAATGTTGTGAAGTCTGATGGCATGTGGAACTGGCTAGGATACTAAGCATAGTCCTCTTCCCTAAAGTGACAGTACACCTAACACACCAACACTGGCGAGGTGCCTGGCAGCACCCAGGAGAGGCGTGGGTGCCTTCTGGTATAGCGACTCCAGTCCTAGGTAGATAAATTAAGGAAATTTTCCCTATCTGTGAACTGAGACATGAACAAAACTATTCACTGCAGTACCACAGTAATGGCAACATTTCTACCGACAGGAGTACAAATAAATCAATGCCTTTTATCTCATAGCTAAAACAAAAGGACTCCAGCTATGGAAATCAACATCAGAACTAAAAGGGTGAGCTGCAGACTCCATGGATGATGCCATTCATAAAAATGGCTGAAAGTACACAAAACAAGATCATTTTTATATGTAGAAATACCACTGTAGTCTGAAGGCTTGTTTTGCAGCCTGCCTCTGTTGGGAGGGAAACGAGGTGGGGCCTAGTGGCAGGGGGCAGGGGGTCTTTAGGTCACTGAAAGCATGGCCTGGAAAGGAACAGCAGACTCCCTTCCTCTTCCTTTTCAGCTCCCAGCCTTGAGCAGCTTTGCTGTGTCACAGGCTTCACCACGACATACTGCTTCATCCTTAGATACAAGCAGCAACAGGGCCAACCAATCATGGACTATATAAGCCTCCAAAACTAACAGCCTTTTCTCTTTTATTTTATTTTTGTCTTTTTGAGACAGGCTCTCCCTATAGCCCCAGCTGGTCTAGAACTTACTCCATACACCAGGCTGGCCTTGAACTCAAAGAGATCCACCTGCCTCTGCCTCCCGAGAGCTAGGATTAAAGGCGTGTGGCACCATGCCCAGCCCGCCTCTTCTCTTCATAAGTTGATCATCTCAGGTACTTGTTATAGTAATAGAAAGCTCACTAACATATATGCATTATTATTATTATTATTATTATTATTATTATTATTATTATTATGTTGCTACTACTTTGGCCTCACTATGTAGCCCAGGCTTTTCTCTTTTTTTTGGTCTTTTGGAGACAGGGTCTCCCTGTAGCCCCAGCTGTCCTGGAACTCGCTCTGTAGACCAGGCTGGCCTTGAACTCACAAAAATCCACCCGCCTCTGCCTCCCAAGTGCTAGGATTAAAGGCATGCGCCACCACACCTTCAAGAAAAGCCCAGGCTTTTCTTGAACTTGCTGTGTAGCCCAGACTCCTCTCAAACATATGGCAATCTTCCTGCTTCAGCCTCCCAAGTGCTGGAATTACAAGCATGTATCACCACACTCAGTTTACATGCATATAACATACATATTACATTGATTTACTTATAGGTATGGGGAGGCATTCATGTGCTATGGGACCCGTGTAGAAGTCAGAAGACACATGTGGAAGTTGGTTGTCTTCTTCTACCATGTGGGTTCCAGAGATGGAACTGAGGTTTTCAGGCTTGCCCTGAACTCAGGTTGATAGCTTGAACCATCGGCTAGCCTCCTGCTTCCTGATCCTCTTTCTTCTCTCTTCTTCATCCTCCTTCTCTTCCTCCTCCCTATTTTTCTTCCCACCTCTTTCTCCTCTTTCTCCCTACTTCCTCCTCCTCCTCTTCCTCCTCCTCCTCCTCCTCCTCCTCCTCCTCCTCCTCCCCTCCCCTCTATCTCATCTTTACCTCCTCCACTCTCTGTCTCTTTCTCCTTCTCCTGACACAGGGTCTTGTGTAGCACAAAGTGGTCTCAAATTCAATATGAATATGTAGCAGGGGATGACGTTGAACTCCTAAGCATCCGGCCTCTAGAATGCTAGGATTATAAGCATGTGCTACCACACCTGGCTTAAAGCATGTTTCTTTTATTTCAAACTGGTTTGTTCTACTTAAACTTTTGGTATTCATTATTATCAAAGAAAACACATTTTGACTGGCATAAAGATATCTTCATTTAAAAAATGCTTAAATGCTATTGTCAAGTCTGTTATATTTAAGAAAAATCCCTCAGAAAATGTACTCTAATGGCTTACTATCAACATTTAAATAAATTATACAGGTTAATTGAGAACTAAGAACAATTTGTTTTAAAAGCCCATTGTAGATGTGCTTCTAGCTAGTAAAATTTAATTTGTATCTTTCTATGGATTGAAAATTCATTTTCATTGAATTGGTTCTTAAATGGCATGTACAACAATAACTATCAATTAAGTTCAATTTGGTCTTTAATTTGGCTTTTGCGATATGAGTCAAAATTCCCCCTGCAACACTTCCACATCAAAGACACAGCAGGTACTGCACAGAAAGAACTGGAGCCCTAGCTGAGCACACATGATCTGGATCCACGCAGAGGTGCACCCCAGCCCTCTCCCACCACCTCACCAACAGACACTGGTTTTCCCATGGTCTCCCCCTGAATGGGACACGTTAATCATTTCAGTACATTTTGAAAAAAAACTAAGGTGATTCATGCCATTGCTGGGCATTTGAAGGAAGGCAACAAGGCACCTCAGATTTATTTCACTCGCTCTACTTCACACACACAAGGTTCGTAAGACAAAGGTGTTTGCAGTGTGACATGGGGATGTATGTTTTTCTTTAGTGTGTATTCACTATCATATACCCAGATCCTTAATCTAGGAAGACACCTTGTAAGCAAATGAGCAAAGGGGTGGGGGCACCCTATCCTGATGTCTTGTGAGTGTCCCAGGCCTTGCTGTAGGATCTAGGGTCTCCTTACTTCTTCGCCAGTGTCTCCACCTGTAAAGCTGCAGTTAACTAATATGTTATTCGGCAAATACTAGTGAACCTGATGCCCCCTCTCTTGTCATCCTCATCCTCTGACACTCGTGACAGTATAATGACTTACCTATGGCAATGTGGTTCCTAACTCATCCCATAGCTCTTGTATGGTGCCAGTAAACTAAACATAGTACTCTCAAAACTTTATGGAGACCTTGAAAGAATTTAGAAACACTAAATACCTCCTGACAACAATTTTACCTCCTGCCAACATTTTGACTTTGACACAAATGTGGGGGGGGGGGAAGGGGTTAATGTGTGTGTACATGCATGAATGGTTGTGTGAGACTATGTGCAGGTACAGAGGCCAGAGGAGATGCTGAGTATCCTGATCCATGACTCTCCACCTTATTCCCTTGAGACAGGGTCTCTCACTGAACCTAAAGCTCGCACTACTTTGGGGAAGGCTTGCTGGCCAGCAAGCCCAGAGATCCTCCTGTCTCCACCTCCCTCACCCTAGGACTGTGGTCACAGGTGTGTGCAGCCATGCTTGGTTTTACCTGGGTGCTGGGGATCCAAATTCAGTTCCTCAGGCATACACAGCAAATGCTCTGACCAACTGAGCCATCTCCCCAGCCTGACATTTTCTGTTGTTGGTGTGGTTTTGAGACAGGGTCTCCCTGTAGCCCCACCTGTCTTGGAACTCACCATGTAGACCAGGCTGGCCTTGAACTCACAGAGATCCTCCTGCCTCTGCCTGGTATTAAAGGCATATACCAACACACCTGGCCCTGACTTTTTTTTTTTTAAGTTGAACAGTTGCAAAGTATGCAGACTTTGGCATATTGTAAACATCAAACCTTTGCATCTAAACTGATTCTGAGAAGCGGGGCTGCAGCTCAGTTGACTAGCAGTTTGTCTTGCTTCCATCCCTACCACCAAGTAAACCAGGCATGGGAGTGCATCCCTGTAATCCCGCCACTGAGGAGATGAGGCAGGAGGATCAGGAGTCCAACATCATCACAGGCTACATAGCAAGTTCAAGGCCAGCCTGACCAAAATGGTAAGTGTGTGAAGTGACAGGATATGTTAAGTAGCCTGATGTAACGAGTCTACAATGTAGTGGGGTATGGAAGCTCAACCCTAGAATTCTAGCCCTCTAAAGGAAGAGGCAGGTGGATCTCTGCAAGTTGGAAACCAGCCTGGGTCTAGATAGTGAATTTTAGGCCTGCCTGGTCTATATAATGAGTTCCAGGACAGCCAGGGCTACATAGGAGACCTTGTCTCAAAAAAAGAAGATTCTGCACTCTGGGTAAGTAGTAATGGCTGCTCGTGTCTTTTCGGTCTGTGTCCGCCGCTTGCCTGCGGCCTTTGCTCCACTGCCCAGGCTTTCCATGCTCTCCCTGGCCCAGCCACACGGCACAATTCTGTGCCCCTTGAGGACCCGGATAAGGCCTGGGGCTCTGCAGCCGGCCTCGGGGCACTCACACAGGTGCCAGGGAGAGTCACACATTTGTACCGCCAATATAGTGACGCTCCCCCTTTGACATTAGAGGGAATCAAGGACAGCGTTCTGTATGTCTTCAAACTCTATGACAAAACTGATCCAGAAAAGCTCTCAGTAGATTCACATTTTATGAAGGACCTGGGCTTAGACAGTTTGGACCAAGTGGAGATTATTATGGCCATGGAAGATGAATTTGTGTTTGAAATTCCTGATATAGATGCAGAGAAGTTAATGTGCCCACAAGAAATTGTAGATTACATTGCAGATAAGAAGGATGCATATGAATAAAGCATCAGAGCCTTTTTCCTCTTGGTGAGGACTCGAGAACACTGGTGAGTGTCTGGGAGAGAGGACACATGGTGACATCATCGCTGATTGCCCACAGCTGTGTTGGACTTGTATTTAAACTGAGTGTTTTGCCCTTTAAAATAAATGTTTTAAAACCAAAAAAAAAAAAAAAAAAAAAGAAGATTCCACAATGTAAACATACAACATCCATTGTACCCTATAATTGTTATTTGTCACTTCACAATATCTTTTTGAAACTCTGGGACTCAAACCCAGGGCCTCACACATGCTAGCTCTAACTGAGCTATAACCCCAGTCCCAAATTAGAATTTAAAAAAAAGAAAACAATGGGCTTTAATGATGTCTTCTGTCAAATCAATTTCACTCTTCAGTTGTGCTGAAATCAAAGAATTGACAATCATCTAACTTGAAAAATGGTTTGTGCCCATCACTGAAGTCATTCATTTTCTCGATTTTTGGACAGCACTGTGTAAGTAAATTACTTAGATCAAAACTTATCCGGTGGCTGCTAAACACATTGGTTACTTCCCTGCCTAATGGTCCGAGGTAGACATGGTGGCACATGCCTGTAATCTCAGCACTCAGCACTCGGTAGGTAGAGGCGAGAGGATCACATGTTTGGAACATCCTGTCTACATACAAAGCTACATGGGAAATCTCAAAATTTTGAAAAGAAGAAAAGGTGTTTTGTTTTGTTGGTATTTTTGAGACAGGGTCTCCCTGTAGCCCCAGCTGGCCTGAAACTTGCTCTGTAGAGCAGGCTGGCCTTGAACTCACAGAGATCCACCTGCCTCTGCCTCCCAAGTACTAAGATTAAAGGCATGCACCACTACGCCCAGCTAACAAAAACGTTTTTAAGGCACCAGAGGCTGGAGAGACAGCTCAGTGAGCAAAATATTCTCCAAACAAGCATAGGGACTGAGCTTGGACCCCCAGCACTCAAGTAAAAAGTCAGGAGTGACCCAGCTGGGCGTGGTGGCGCACTCCTGTAGTCTTAGCGCTTGGGAGGCAGAGGCAGGTGGATCTCTGTGAATTTAAGGCCAGCCATCTACACAGTGAGTTCTAGGGCAGCTGTGGCTACAGGGAGACCCTGTCTCAAAAAGACCAAAAAAGAAAAAAAGGAGTGACAGCTGTGTAGGCCTGTAAACCCAGTGCTGGGAGGCAGAGGCAGGAGAATCCCCAGGGCTTGCTGACTAGCCAGTTTAGCTAATTGGTAAGCTCCAGGTTAGTGAAAGACCTTCCCTCAAAACATAATATAGAGCTGGGCATGGTGGTGCATGCCCTTAATCCCAGCACTTGGGAGGCAGAGGCAGGCAGACCTCTGTGAGTTCAAAGCCAGCCTGGTCTACACAGTAAGTTTCAGGACAACTGGGGCTACAGGGAGACCCTGTCTCAAAAAGACCAAAACAAACAATGTAGAGGACTAGAGAGATAGCTCAGTGGTTAAGAATAATCATTGTTCTTCCAGAGGATCCAAGTTCAGTTCCCAGCACCCACATGGTGGCTAACAGCCATCCATAACTGCAGTTCCAGGGAATCTGACATAAACTCTTCTGGCCTCTGAAGGCAATGCACATATTTGGTACAGTTACAAACATGGAGGTAATACATTCATACACACAAAATAAAAATTAAAAAAAATTTTGGTCTTTCTGAGACAGGGTCTCCCTGTAGCCACAGCTGGCCTAGAACTTGTAGACCAGGCTGGCCTTGATCTCACAGAGACCCACCTGCTTCTGCCTCCAGAGTCTCCTGAATGCTGAGACCAAAGGTGTGTGCCACCCATGCCCAGCAAAAATATATTTAAAAGATGATATTAAAGTATTTCACCTAGCACTTGGGAGGCAGAGGCATGCAGATCTCTGTGAGTTCGAGGCCAGCCTGGTATACAGAGTGAGTTCCAGGACAGCCAGAGCTACAGGGAGACCCTGTCTCAAAAAGACCCCCCCCCAAAAAAAATAAAATAAAATAAAGTATTTCAATAGATCTTTGCTGACATATTTTTACTAAATATTAGTATTTTCTGTGCTATAAATATGCTTTCATCAAGCCTTTCCCTTAACACACCTAGCTCATTCCATTTATGGAAAATGCCTAGGGGCTGGAGAGATGGCCTAGCGGTTAAGAGCGCAGACTGCTCTTGCAAAAGACCCGGGTTCAATCCGCAGCACCCAAATGGCAGCTGAGAACTATCTTTAACTCCAGTCCAGTTCCAGGGGAATCCGAAGCCCTCTTCTGACCTCCACAGCATTGCACGACACAGGTGCACAAACCTACATGCAGACAGTACATTCATACACATAAAAAATAAATTTAAAAAAAAGAAAGTGCCTAATAATCTGTAAAGTCAATCCTCATTTTAAACTATTCAAACCAGATATTTCCCCCTGGGTGCTGGCAACTGAACCTAGGGCCTCACACATGCTAGATAAACTTTTTAACATTAAGCTATATTCCCAATCCAAGACATACTCTCTTAAGAAATGACATTTATTTTTTCAACCCAAATAACTTACAAAAATATATTTCTCTGGGATAACTTTTAAGTTCTAAAGCTGAGAATATAATTCAGTGAATACCTTGACTAGTATGCATAGTATATGAAAGGAGGGAGGGAGGAAAGAAGGGAGGGAAAGAGAGAGAAAGAAAGAGAAAGAGAAAGTGATCGAGTGAGGAAGGGGAGAAAGGAGGGATATTTTGAGTCATCTTTATTGGCATCACTGAATTTTTTTTTTTTTTTGGTCTTTTTGAGACAGGGTCTCCCTGTAGCCCCAGCTGTCCTGGAAATCCGTGTCTAGGAGATGGCTCAGCAGTAGAGTGCCTGTAATCAGAAGCATGACTTCACATCCCCAGCAACTTCATAAAAAGCTGGATGCGCCGGGCATGGTGGTGCACGCCTTTAATCCCAGCACTCGGGAGGCAGAGGCAGGCGGATCCCTGTGAGTTCAAGGCCAGCCTGGTCTACAGAGCGAGCTCCAGGCCAGCTGGGACTAAAGGAAGACCATATCTCAAAAAAAAAAAAAAAAAAGATCAACACACACACACACACACACACACACACACACGTACACACTTGCATACCACACTTACACAAATAAATAAATAAATAAATAAATAAATAAATAAATAAATACTTTTTGAGACAAGGCCTCCCTTTAGCCCCAACTGGCTTAGTACTTGCTATGTAGAGCAGTACTCAAGGTTGGTACTCAAGTACTCAGTTCAAGGTTAGCCTTGAATTCACAGAGATCTCCCTGTCTCTGCCTCTGGAGTGCTCAAATTAAAGGCATGCAACCCCCCCCCAACGTGACATAAATATTTTTAAATTAATTTTAAAGTAATTTAAACTTGGAAAGAGTGAGCAGTGTGCTTTTTGTTGGGGAAATGGAAAGGAAAGGAGCAAGAACAAGTGTCTTCCACATGCTTCAGAAGATTGGTTGGTTTTAAGTGTCCACACCATGCTAGAGGAGTGGGCTGGTTTCAGGAAACTTTTGTTTCATGGAGATGACATCTTCCAGTACTTCTCATATTAGGCATTAAAGTAGGAATTTTGAAAAGACATTTGTTCGTTTATTTAAAACAGTAAGAGGGGTTGGAGAGATGGCTCAGTGGTTAAGAGTGCCGACTGCTCTCGCAGAGGACCTGGGTTCGATCCCCAGCACCCACATGGTGGCTAAGAACTGTCTTTAACTCCAGTTCCAGGGGATTCCAGTGCCCTCTTCTGACCTCCAAGGCACTGCATGACATGGGTGCACCAACCTACATGCAGACAGTACACTCATACACATAAAAAAATTTATTTTAATTAAAAAAATAAAACAGTAAGAAATGGGGCTAGAGAAGTAGCTTTGCATTTGAGGCCAGCCAGGGCCACACAGTGAAACCTTGTCTCAAAGACAAACAAAATAATAACTGTATTACTTATAAATGATATTTTGTTTTAAAAAGAAACATAATTTATAAAGCCAAAAGTAAGAAAAGTGACAATGTTTTACCTTTCTTCAAATGCCATCATGTCTAGTTTAATATAAGACAGATGAACTGCTAAGAAAAGTTAGCCTCACAGAAATACACAAATAGAAAAAGGATATATTTGAGGGCTGTAGAGATAGCTCAGCAGCATGCTCTTGCAGAGAACCCAATTTGGGTTCCTAGCAGTACTACGTGGGTTGACTCACGACCACCTGTAACTCCAGCTCCAGAAGATCCAACGCCCTCTTCTGGCTTCCACAGGTGCCTGGACTCATATGCACATACCCCCACACAGATGATTGAAAAATTTAAAACAGGGGCTAGAGAGATGGCTCAGGAGTTAAGAGCACTGGTTGCTTTTAGCAGAGGACCTGGGTTCACTTCCCAGCACTCATGTGGCAGCTTACAGCCATTTGTAACTCCAGTTCCAGGGAATCTGACACCCTCTTCTGACCTCCATGGGCATTATATGACACAGGTGCACTTATGTGTAGGCAATACATTCATGCACATAAAACAGAAATTTAAAAATAGGTCTTTTGGTCGGGCATGGTGGCGTACAACTTTAATCCTAGCACTTTGGAGGCAGAGGCAGACGGATTTTTGTGAGTTGAAGGCCAGCCTGGTCTACAGAGTGAGTTCCAGGACAGCTGGGGCTACAGGGAAACCCTGTCTCGAAAAGACAAAAAAAAAAAAAAAAAAAAAAAAAAAAAAAAAAAAAGGTCTTTTGATAAAATTTTTTTTTTTTTTTTGAGATAGGGTCTCCCTGTAGTCCCAGTTGGCCTGGAATTCACTCTGTAGACGAGGCTGGCTTTAATCTCACAGAGATCCTCCTGCCTCTGCCCCTCACCCCCTCACCCTGAGTGCTAGGATTAAAGGCATGGGCCACCACACCCGGCTTAAAGACTGTTCTTAGCCACCATGTAGGTGCTGGGACTCGAACCTGAGTCCTCTGCAAAGCAGTCAGCATTCTTAACCACTGAGCTGCCTCTCTAGCCCTTTGATAAAATGTTTTAAGAAATTTTTACTAGCCTTTTCAGGTACCTGTGGATACCCTTCTTTGACCCTATACCAAAATTAAAAACAAATGACAGTTTCTCAAAGATTGAGGTGAGCACCTGTTAGAGACTGCCCATCGCTGAATAGAGATGATCTTAAGTGAAAGAGCACTGATGTCTCTGATAGAGAGGTGGATTTTGTTTTAACCCATGCATGGTTTTGTAACATCTGGGACTGGTCATTTAGGATATATCAATGTCCTGAATAATACATATCTTGGAGGTATTGACAATTCCTCAGGGTTTGTGTAAGATTTTATAGCTTGGGCTAGCCTGGCACAGCCTGTATAGCCCAGGCTGGCATCAAACTCAAGCCAATTCACTTGCCTCAGCCTCCCAAGTGCTGAAATTACATGAGTAACCACAATTAAGTTCTGTTTCCTCTTGAGACAGAGTCTTACCATGTAGCCCAAGCTAGACTGGAATTCACTGTGTACCCTAGGGTGACCTCAATTCTGATCCTCCTAGCCTTACCTCCTGAGTGCTGAGATTACAGGCACACCTCATCAAGGCCAGATAGTTTTCAGTTTCTCATTTTGACTTGCAAGCTTGAATTTCATCAGCAGCAACAAGCACTGCCCATTGCTTTTCTCAAACTGACTCCCCTTATTCATTTCTGAGAAAAATACCTGCTCTACCTTCAGCTCTGAATAAATGTAGTATATCAGTCATTCTTACAATAAAAATGAACAGTGTTAGATGGGAGTGCTAGTTCAGCTCACAACTCAGGCACCTGTACAAGAGCTTTTCTTTGAGAGAATCACAGTAAGTCACCACATGTAGAAGGCTTTTCTGCAATTTCCCATTTCACCACACACATTATTAGAAAACATATACCGGGGCCAGGCTCATTGCTCAGTGGCAGACAGACCACATGGCCTCTGAACACTGCAAAAAAATTCTTTAATTAAAAATATGTACTAAAGGTCAAGGTATAATAAAAATTAATAATTTTGATTATGTTGTCAAGGGCATTCTTAGGTGAAACCATTTTTTGTTTTTTTTTTTTTAAACTGAGCTCATAGTGGTACAACTGCTGATATAGTTTGGTTGCCAGGGCCTTTTCAACAAGGTCCCTGTCCCTGGCACTGGGGAGCACAGGCTAGGCTAAGCACAATGCCACTGCTGAACGCCTCTCTGTGGCACTCCAGGCTGTGCCAGCTCTGCCCCTCACCCAAGTTGCTGCCCACAGCAGTATCACCTCTCCTCACCCATGGACTCCTCCCAATGAAAAGATGCTGAGTATGAGGACTATGCCTCCCTGTGCCACAAGGGCAACTGGATACATACTAACACACACAGCTCACTTCCTCTCTTTGATGCTTTTGTTTTCTGAGGCAGGTCTTGCTATGCAACCCAGGCTGGCTTCAAATTCCTGTTCCTCCTGCCGCAGCCTCCTGAGTGCTGGGGTTATAGGTATACATCACTTGTTTTTAAATGTACTTCCTGCAGGCGGATCTTTGTGAGTTCAAGGCCAGCCTGGTCTACAGAGTGAATTCCAGGACAGCTGGGGCTACAGGGAGACCCTGTTTTGAAAAGACCAAAAAAAAAAAAATCATAAACTTAAAATTTTTATTACATTGTATTTATTTTGTATGTATGTGTATATGCAACATCACATGTGGGTGTAAGTTAGAGGACAACTTATGAGAGTTCTCTCCTTCCACTATGTGGGTGGTGGGGATTGAACTCTTGGTTGTCAGGCTTTTTGGCAACAGGCTGCCTTGACCTTCTGGGCCATCTCACTAGCCCTAAAAGTAATAAACTCCTATTGGCACTAAGGCTGTATTCCGTGATTTAATAAAACCGAGTTCAAGAATCCAATGGTTTTATTTATTTGTTTGTTTCTTGAGACAGTTTCTCACTATGTAGCCTTGGTTGGCCTGGAACTCACTATTGACAAGGCTGGTCTTGAACTCACAGGAATCCACCTGCCTCTAACTCCTGAGTGCTAGGATTAAAGGTATGTGTCACCAGCCCTGTAAATCTAAGTTTCGATCACTCATCCTTTCCCCACCCACCACAAGCATGAACTAAGGGTGCAGGCTCTAACAGCGACATACAGAATGAATCATTAACTGGAACCTGTTGGACCCTGCCATCTCACAATCAACTCTAAGTACACATAAAATTAAAAATAAATAAATAAAATATTTTTAAAATGTTAACATTAATATATGTTCATATGCTACAAAGAGGGAGAGGAAGTTCGCAAACAAGATACAAGATATTAACTGACACAAGAAAACAGCAAGTAGAGAATGGTACTTAAGTACATTCTAACATTGGCCTGGGGGCTGGAGAGATGGCCTAGCGGTTAAGAGCGCCGACCGCTGTGTCACACGTGTAGTTTTATACATGCAGGTAAAAAACTATACTCCTCCACCTTGGGTTGTTCAAAATTTGGACATAGATACTTGCAAAATGCACCAATTACCTGATTGTATGACATAATGAGTGACATCAATGCTATCTGCAAACAACTGTGTCATTGTATTGTAGAATCCCTTAAAAAAATAAATAAATTTAAAAAAAAAGAAAAAAAAGGCAAAAAAAAATGAATAAATCAAAAAACTTTAATTTAAAAAAAGATGTGCTGGAGCAATCTAGTGAGAACCTGTCTCAAAACAGAAAAAAAAAAAAAAAAAGAGGGATACAGCTCAGAGGTAGAGCAACCGCCTGGCTCCTAGGTCCCAGCCCCTGAACCAGCAAAAAGCATGACCTGGAGTCTGAGGGACCCCACCACTTAGAAGCCTGGGAGGCTGGCAAGCTTCTTCTGTAATGAATCAAGTCATAAATGATCCAGGCTTTGAGGGCCATACAGTCTCTTTTTTGTGTTTTTTTGTTTTGTTTTTTGAGACAGAGTTTCATATGGTTCAAGTTTGGCTCAAACTTGAACTTCTGATCCTCTTGGCTGTACCTCCCAAGTGCGGGGGGAATTACAGGCATGGCCACCATGCCCAGCTGAATGAAAGCTGTATCACAACTGCTTGAATCTTCCCAAGGCAATGTCTAAAACAATCAGCATAACTGATTTTCAATGAAATGATACATGGACATTGAATTCTGAATGTCAACAATGTTAAGTCACAAAAGTATAATTTATTATTCTTTTTTGGCTTGTTGGTTTGTTTCAGGCAATATTCCTGCCTGAGTCTAGCAAGTGTATGCACCACCAGATTGAGACTTCCTTTTTCAGGCCTAGGTGGGTATCTCCATTCGTGTGTCCCTACCCACAATAACACACATACATAATTTAAAATACATCTTTAAGCCAGGTGTGGTGATGCATGCCTTTAATCCCAGCACTCAGGAGGCGGAGGCAGGTGGATCTCTGTGAGTTCAAGGCCAGCCTGGTCTACAGAGCGAGCTCCAGGCCAGATGGGACTAAATGGAGACCCTGTCTCAAAATAATTAATTAATTAATTTAATTAAATACATCTTTAAAGTTCCAAACAGTGAGCTGGGTGTGGTGTGCACACCTGTAATTCTAGCACTTGGGAAGCAGAGGCAGAAGGAAGATTTTAAGTTTAAGGCTACATGGGCTACAGAGTAAGACCCTATCTCAAAAAGCCAAAAATGGAAATAAAGAAAATACAAAAAGTAGTCTTAGCTCAAAGGGATGCATAAAACAAGAGGCAAGGAGCCACAATTTACACGCAGGCCATAGACTGGCCAACCCTCTTTCAGACCACACTGCTTCTGAGACAGGTGCAGAGACCCAGTAGAGACCCCTGTCATACCATGATGTCAGAAGTAAGCCTGGGCAATCACAAAATCACTACCTAGAAAATGAAAAAGGAAACTTAGCCACCACAGCCAGGCTAACATGATCCTTCAGCTGCCTGGACCCAGGATGCATGGCACGTCAGTAAAGGTCAAGGTGAAAGCAGTTGCTACAGGCTTCTGTGAGCATCAGAGGAAACCACTCAGCTAAGAGTGTGCCTAAGGAGCCCGCTAGCCACACTCTTGTACCCTAGAGTCTATTCATCCCTCACCCAGACCCCCATCTTGTGTGTGTGTGTGTGTGTGTGTGTGTGTGTGTGTATGTCTTGAAATCTGTATCCCATAGAGTGAGCTTTTTAAAGTCTGGCTCATCAGGTAAAAGCATTAGCCTGCAAGCCTGATGGCCTGAATTCAATCCAATCCCCAGGATCCATGTGGGAAGAACAAACCACTTCCTTCAAGTTGCCCTCTGACCTCCACATGAATGTTGTGGCATGTACACGCCCACACTTATACACAGATAGTAAATAAACACACACACAAATAATAAAATGGAAAATAAAATTTTAAATTAAGCTAAATTGGGGAAGATGGCTCAGCAGTTAAGAGCACTGGCTACTCTTGCATAGGACTCAGGTTCCATTCCCAGGACCTACATGGCAGCTAAAATCTGTCCATAACCCCAGTTCCAGGAGACCTAATGTGCTCTTATGGCATCTGAAGGCATGGCACACGTGGGTACACTTATACACACTCAGAGAAAACACTTATGCACATAAAATAAAAGTAAATAATAATTTACCAAAAATTTAAAAAGCCAAACAGGCTAGGGATGGTGGTGCTGGCCTGTAATCTCAGCACTTGGGAGGGAGAGTAAACAGAGTCATGAATACAAGGTCAGCCTGAGACACACACACACACATACACACACATACACACACATACACACACACATACACACACATACACACACACATACACACACACATACACACACACACACACACACACACACACACACACACACATACCCTCCAGTATTATACAAGACTTTGCCAGGTGTGTGAGCATACACTTGTAATCTCAGCACAGGAAGAAGAGACATGAAGAAGATGGCTGAAGTTCAAGGCCAGCCAGTCTGAGTTCCAGGCCAGAGGTGACTACAAAATTGCAAATAATCACCAAAAAACAATAGTAGAGCGGGTGTGGTGGCGCACGCCTTTAATCCAGCACGGGAGGCAGAGGCAGGCGGATTTTGTGAGTTCAAGGCCAGCCTGGTTTTACAGAGTGAGTTCCAGGACAGCCAGAGTTAAAGGGAGACCCTGTCTCGAAAAGCCCAAAAAAAAAAAAAAAAAAGCAAATAAGACAATAAAGTAGGGCTGGAGAGATGGCTCAGCGGTTAAGAGCACCGACTGCTCTTGCAGAAGACCCAGGTTCGATCCTCAGCACCCACATGGCGGCTGAGAATGGGCTCTAACTCCAGTTCCAGGGAATCTGACATCCTCTTCTGACCTCTGAGGCACTGCCGACACGGGTGCACCAACCGATATGCAGACAGTACACTCATACCAATAAAAAAAAAAAAAAAAATATATATATAATATATATATATATATATAATATATAACATTTTCTCTTTTAAAAAAGTGACCTGAGTTGAGCGTGGTGGCACAGGTTTAAATCCCTGCATTCAGGAGGCAAGGCAGGTGGATCCCCTGCCTCTGCCTCCTGAATGCAGGGAAGGAAGTAGAGTCCAGTCACCCTGATCTATATATCTATATATCGAGTTCCAGGATGGTTGGGACTACAGTGAGACCCTGTCTCAAAAAGTTAAAATAAAATAAAATAAAATAAAATAAAATAAAATAGCCTGATGGTAGAGGAGTAGTTCATAAGTGATACCATGGGTTCAATCCCCAGCACTAGCAAAAAAGTCTGAACTCTGTATCCCAGGCTGGCTTCGAACTCGGAAATCCTAGGATCACTAGTGTGGCACCATGCCAGATTCTCCAACTACTCTTGCCTCAATCCTTCCTTGTTATTGCTCCAAATATCAGAAGACTCAGCCACCTCAGCCAGACATCCTCACAGCTGCTTCCTGCACTGCTCCAGGGATTTGTTCAGACATGGCCTGTCAGAGAGGTCTTTCCTGACCATGGAGCACACCTACTCTGTAGACTCCTTGTCCTGCTGTGTTTCTTCATGGCTCTAGATCACTGCCTGTCACAGATTTATTACTCTGGATGATGTGGAGAGGAGAAGTTCCGTTCTGTATCATCAGTACTTAGAACAGTTCCGAAAACAGTCAGTGCTCAATAAATGCTAGATCCAATGAATAAATGAATAAGAAACCATAAAACAACTTAAAACTGACCTTTAAAAATATAACCTGCTCAGATCTACAAGATGGTTCACCAGGTAAAGGTATTTGCTGCCAGTCCTCATGACCTGAGTTTGATCCCCAGGACCCTGTGGTGGAAAGAGAGGACTGACACCTGCAAATTGTCTTCTGACCTCCAGATATGTTCCATGGCATATGCAAGATTGTGCATGCAAGTGCATACACAGGTACACACAAAGTAAAATATAATAAGCCGGGCGTGGTGGTGCACACCTTTAATCCTAGCACTTGGGAGGCAGAAGCAAGGTGGATTCTTGTAAGTTCAAGACCAGCCTGGTCTACAGAGTGAGTTCCAGGACAGCTGGGGCTATAGGGAGACCCGTCTCGAAAACACCAAAAAAAAAAAAGTATATAAATAAATAAATTTTAAATAAATATAGCTTGCTCATGTGGAAGACATTATTATAAATCACCACTCTTTAATCCAAAATGAAACAGCAACCCAAGCATGTTGGCACATACCTTTAATCCCAGCACTTTGGAGCCAGAGGCAGGTAAGTTTCTTGATGTGACATCAAGGCCACTCTGGTCTACATAGCAAGTTCTAGCCAGCTGGGGCTACAGAGAGACCCTGAAGNATATATATATATATATATATATATATATATATATACATTTTCTCTTTTAAAAAAGATGACCTGAGTTGAGCGTGGTGGCACAGGTCTTAAATCCCTGCATTCAGGAGGCAGAGGCAGGTGGATCCCTGCCTCTGCCTCCTGAATGCAGGGAAGGAAGTGAGTTCAAGGTCACCCTGATCTATATATCTATATATCGAGTTCCAGGATGGTTGGGACTACAGTGAGACCCTGTCTCAAAAAGATTAAAATAAAATAAAATAAAATAAAATAAAATAAAATAGCCTGATGGCTAGAGGAGTAGTTCATAAGTGATACCATGGGTTCAATCCCCAGCACTAGCAAAAAAGTCTGAACTCTGTATCCCAGGCTGGCTTCGAACTCACGGCAATCCTAGGATCACTAGTGTGGCACCATGCCAGATTCTCCAACTACTCTTGCCTCAATCCTTCCTTGTTATTGCTCCAAATATCAGAAGACTCAGCCACCTCAGCCAGACATCCTCACAGCTGCTTCCTGCACTGCTCCAGGGATTTGTTCAGACATGGCCTGTCAGAGAGGTCTTTCCTGACCATGGAGCACACCTACTCTGTAGACTCCTTGTCCTGCTGTGTTTCTTCATGGCTCTAGATCACTGCCTGTCACAGATTTATTACTCTGGATGATGTGGAGAGGAGAAGTTCCGTTCTGTATCATCAGTACTTAGAACAGTTCCGAAAACAGTCAGTGCTCAATAAATGCTAGATCCAATGAATAAATGAATAAGAAACCATAAAACAACTTAAAACTGACCTTTAAAAATATAACCTGCTCAGATCTACAAGATGGTTCACCAGGTAAAGGTATTTGCTGCCAAGTCTCATGACCTGAGTTTGATCCCCAGGACCCTGTGGTGGAAAGAGAGGACTGACACCTGCAAATTGTCTTCTGACCTCCAGATATGTTCCATGGCATATGCAAGATTGTGCATGCAAGTGCATACACAGGTACACACAAAGTAAATAAGTATATAAGCCGGGCGTGGTGGTGCACACCTTTAATCCTAGCACTTGGGAGGCAGAGGCAGGTGGATCTTTGTAAGTTCAAGACCAGCCTGGTCTACAGAGTGAGTTCCAGGACAGCTGGGGCTATAGGGAGACCCGTCTCGAAAACACCAAAAAAAAAAAAGTATATAAATAAATAAATTTAAATAAAATATAGCTTGCTCATAGATGGAAGACAATTTATAAATCACCACTCTTTTATCAAAAATGAAAACAGCAACCCAAGCATGTTGGCACATACCTTTAATCCCAGCACTTTGGAGCCAGAGGCAGGTAAGTTTCTTGATGTGACATCAAGGCCACTCTGGTCTACATAGCAAGTTCTAGGCCAGCTGGGGCTACAGAGAGACCCTATATCAGAAAAAAAAAGAAAGAAAGCACCAAACACCAATACATGAATACATGGCTTTGTCACACGCACCACTCCTTTTAAATATTTACAGAGTGCCTACCAAGTACAAAATATGAGTTGTGAAGCACAGAATTTCTGTTCTCAAAAAGCCTTCTCAAAGTGGAGTGTGGTGGCTCACACCCGTAACCTCCTGAGACAGAATTGGGATTGCCACACAGTCAAAGTCAGCCTGGTCTATAGAGCAAAACCCTGTCTCAAAACAAAAAGAACAAACAATTTCCTGACTGAAAGGGAGATAATATACACTCACAAGCAACCTGAAGGCAAGACAACAAGAAGGGGCCTAAGACGCAAAGATACAGCTAGGGAGGTTTGGCTCCTTAGAGGGCTTGCTCTTCCTTCTCTCTTTTGGCCCCTTTTCAGGATTTCCCAACTCCCCCAGTGGAGGAGACAGGCCCAGTAGGTAACCATCCAGAGTCCTGGTTCTGTCCACCACAGCCCTTCCCTGGGATGCACACTGCCAAAGGTAGGCCAGGCCTGCTTTGATCCCAGTTAAAAGCAAGTTAAAAGCAAGGAGTCCTTGCTATTCACATAGAAGATGGCCATCTAATGCATGTAGCTATTCCACACACACTAACAGAACCACAATTCACAAATGGAATTAATTCAAACACAAACATTTTGCCTATTACTTTTTTGATTCATTTGCTCTGGCCACAATGCATGGTGCTTCCTTCTCCTAGCCATCCAAAGGATGGAGCTTCCTGAAGCTTTTTTTTTTTTTTCTTTTTTCCTTCATTGCTGGGATTTGAACCCAGGAACTTGAATATGTATGGCAAGTACTCTCCCACCAAGCCACAGTCCTAGCCCAGTCTAACACATTTTATACTAAACTAAACAAAATGCTTAAAATCATATGGATGGTCATTGCTTGTGCTTGTGGTCCTGAGTTCAATCTCTAGTACTGGCATGGTGGCATACAGCTATAGCCTTGGTACTAGGGAGGTTGAGGCAGGAAGATCAGGACTTCTACCAGCCTAGACTGACTGAATAGCCAAATCCTATCTTTAAACTAAATTTTTTAAAAAGCTGGGCATGGTAGTGCACACTTTTAATCCTAGCACTTGGGAGGCAGAGGCAGGCAGATCTCTGTCAGTTCAAGACCAGCCTGGTCTACATAGTGAGTTCCAGGCAAGCTGCCAGTTGGGACTACAGACCGGAAAAAAAAAAAAAAAAAAAGATTCAGTATAGAAGGAGTTTTAAGATGTTTTATTAAGTGAAAAAAGCAAATTGCTGGGGGCTGAAGAGACGGCTCCACAGCCGCTGCTATTGCAAAACACCCAAATTCGGTTCCCAGCACTACATCTAGGAGTTCCGAGACATCAAGGGGCTTACAACTGCCTATAATTCCAACTCCAGGGACATATGATGCCTGTGGCCTCTGTGGACATGTGCACATACTCATACACAGACACATATGCACAGAAGCTTGTAAAATAAAAATTAAAAGGGCAAATTACTGAACTAGATTACAGAATAATCCCAGCTATACATATTTTAAGACTATATATATATATATATATATATATATATGTGTGTGTGTGTGTGTGTGTATGTGTTTTTATATGCATGTAACCATACATTTATATTACAAGAACACCCAGAAACTGGCATTGGAGGCAGCAGAATCAACAAGACATTAAGGTCATCCTCAGCTACATGGTAGGTTTAAGGCCAGTATGGCCTACATGAGACTGTTTCAGAGAGGAAAGAGGAAGGCAGGAAAAAAAGAGAGGAAGGGAGGGTGGGTAAGAGGAAAGGGATGGAAGGAAGGAGGGAGGGAGGGAAGGAGGGAGGGAGGGAGGTAACTGGGAAATTGCACAGGGGACCGAGGAGAGGGGCACCTTACTGCTTCACACTGTAACAATTTTCCCCCAATGGGCATTTTCATTAAAAATAGGTAAATAAAAAGAATATTAAAAAATGCCTTGCTAAAAAAGCAGTTTAGTTAGAAAACAGGCAGTGACAAAACAAAATTTCTGCAGAACTGTGAAACTGGCAGCAGACAGAAAACCCTACACACATCTAAACGAACAGTCCACTGTGAAAGAACAGGGTTTAACTAAGGTTTTGGGTTATGTTCAATCTTATCAGAGATCTATTAATTACCAACTTCTGAAAATAACCACCTTATCTGGAGAGTAAAAGCATGGAGACTTTCATCTTCAATTTCAAATACTGCCTTTTATTTTTAACATACTCCAAAAACCTATTGGATTTATGTAATATTGAACACAAAGGCAATGGAAATAATACAATTGATTTTAAAATTTCCATCACCAGGTCCTTCATTTCCATTATTTAAATTTTCTGAACACAGGCTTAAAATAACACAAGAAATTTTAACATTTTTTAAAATCTCCTCAAGTTCTTACTACCATAACAAAGTAATATAAATTAAAGATCAACATTCCCCACAGGAGGCAACTTTTTTACAGAATTTCTCAAGAACAGATTTTTTAAAGAATTTCTCAAGAACAGATCAAAATGATCATGTTGCTTTGTATGCCAAGGAGAAAAAAGCCCAAAAGAGCCGAGTGTGGTGGCATGTGCCTTTTCAAGGCCAGCCTGGTCTACATATCAAGTTCCAGGCCAGCTGAGGCTACATGGAGATACTGTCTCAAAAAGACCAAGGGGCGGGGGAGGCCCAAAATAGAACACTTTAGCTAAGATTGACGAGGGGCAGATGTGCAGGGGCAAAAGGTAAAAGGGTCCGGATGAGAGAAGACCCAAGCGCCAAGTGTGGTGGTGCCCACCTTTGAACCCTCCACTCAGGAGGCAGAGCCAGAGCCAGGCAGATCTCTAAGATCGAAGCCAGCCTGGTCTACATAGTGAGTTCCAGGCCAGCTGGGGCTACAGGGAAACCCTGTCTCAAAAAAAGAAAAAAGAAAAAAGAAAAAAGAGGAGAGGGGAGGGGAGGGGAGGGGAGGGGAGGGGAGAGAGAAGAGAGGAGAGGAGAGGAGAGGAGAGGAGATGAGGGGCGTGTGGAAGGGCGGGGAGGGGGGGGAGGGGAGGGGAGGGGAGGAGGGGAGAGGGGAGGAGGAGAGGGGAGGGTCAGGGGAGGGGAGGGGAGAGGGGAGAGGCCTGTCAGAAGTCAGAACTTGTCGGAAGCAACTAGCTAAGAGTATCTTTTTATGAACTAACTACACACCAAGGCTTAGTCATTTTCTTGTTTCACTTTTTTTTACACAGGGCCTCACTGCATATGTGGTTCAGGCTGGTCTCAAATTTGCAACCCTCCTACTTTGGCTCTCTAAGCATGAGGATTATAGTCATGAGCCACCACACCCAGCTGATCCTTGCTAATTTTAAAAGGTAACTTGTCTATGTATTAAATAAAGTGCCAAAAAGAACATTAATCTCCTTGGCAGTGTCAGAATGATACTCAAACATATCTGGAAGCCAAACTGCCTGTAGAATCTATGTAATCAATCAGATAAAACCTTAAGAACATCCTCATGCAAAGATTAATTAATCACTATATTTGTTTATCTAGGAGGCTGTGAATGTGTTCCCTACAGAGCTTTAACCAAGTGATGTCACAGTCCTTTCAATGAGAACTTGTCAGTCACACAAGATGGAAAATGGTCTATGTTTCCTTTGTCACCAACTCTCTGGGGTACACTCTGCCAGAAACTCTTCCTCACAATACCCCCAAATGGGAAGCAGACTACACAGAAGACTGTATTCATGACTCGGGGTGGGCTGAAATGACCAAGCCAGGGGGACCCCTGATGCCAATAGGCCCAAGGACAACTTCACACAGTGGTATCCCACACTCTCCTCATCCTGTGCATCATTTAGATAATGTCTTCTAAGGATGTTAAAGGATTGGCTTCACAGCCTATGACACTCTTGGGGACCTTTAGAAGGTAGAGTTTAGTGGAAAGAAATTAGTTCACTGGGGGAGTGTCCTTGAATGGGATACTGGGATCTCAGCCCCTTCCTGTTTCTTCCTTTGCTTCCGAGACACCATGAGGTAAGCATCTTCCTTGTGCTCCATCATGATGGGCTACATTGCCATAGGCCCAAAGGAACAGGACCAAAAGACCACAGACTGAAATGTCAACCATGAGTCAAAATGAACCATTCATTCCTCCTTTCAAGTTGTTCCTCTCAGGCATTCTGTCAGTGATGGAGAGCTAATGTATCCGGGTACACCAGGTGTCACAGATCCACCACTGGTCCAAGTCCATCATCCACTTCTCAGTCTCCACTCCTGTCCCCTGAGGTCCAAGGCCCACCCTACTGCCTGACAGATCTTACACCATCTGTAGTTGATCCCTCAGTGTTAAAATATTTCAAAAAGAGCTGGAGACCTGGCTCAGTAGGTGCTTGCTGACATGCACAAGGCCTCTGGACTCAACCATAGCACTACAGAAAAATACACAAAATTAAATAAAATCCATCAGAACATATCTTTCCTCTGCTTAAAACCTTTCAGAGGCTTCTGTGTCATTCTTGTAAGAAAAGCCAAACTCCTTCCACAGACTCCCTTGGCTCTCCTCCAACCCTTTCCACATACTTCAGGATAAATTCTAGCCCACGGGCTGGGCCTTCCTAACCTTCTGCAAATAAAACAAGCCTGTTACTGCCTTCTCAAACCCTTTGCATTTACTGTTCCTGCTACCAGAACACTCTTCCCTCCATCTTCTGAAGTCCAGCTCTCTCTCATCCAGGATTCCATGTTACCTTTCTCAATCCGAAATGCTTACGTACCTGTTTTCTGTCTCCCCACCCCACTAACAGGGATCACATCTTACAGACCTGTGTGCCCACAGGGCCTGCCACAAACACAAGAACTTAACTGGCTGGGATGCTTACAATTCAGGAGGGTTTTTGCTTTGTTTGAGACAAGGCTTCGATATGAAGCCTAAGCAGGTCTCAAATCTGAGTGGTCTACACCTGGCCTCATGCTTATTTTTTAAACATCATATTTTTTTTCTCAATAAACAGACATTAAAGATCTAGTAGAACATTAAGCAATGTTCTGTTGAAACATTAGGCAGTGATGGTTATCTCTTAATAGGGTCCTAAACTCAAGAACAAAGTATTTTCACTTCATAAAGGACTGGTCCACAGTCTTACCCCAAATAAGCTCTTCAAACTATGCAATAAAAGACATATGACATATTTCTGCCTAGAGAGATTACTGTTTTGATAAAGTGCTTGCCCCATAACCATGAGAACCTGAGTTCAGCTCCCCAGCATCCATTTAAAAGCTGGGTGTCACAGCACAAATCTGTAATCCTAGCACTGAGGAGGCAGAGAGGGGCTTCCTGGAGCTTGCTGGCTAGGCAGCCAGTCAAGTATAAGCTTCAGGTTCAAAGTCCCCATCTCAAATAACAAGGGGGAGAGTGATTGAAGAAGACACCTGATAACTTTCAGTACACACACACACCAGGGCAAGTATGGTAGTGCATACCCATAATCCTATCACTTGGGAGGTAGAGACAGGAGATTAAGGAATTCAATGTCGTCCTTCGATACATGACTAGTCTCAAGCCAGCCTGGGAAATGTGAGACTCCATCTCAATAAAATACACACACACACACACACACACGATACATTTCTAGCATGGCATGGTAGAGATTACACACCTGTAATCTCAGTACTCAAAAGCTAAGGCAGACTGAGCTATATGAACCAACATCAATGCTGGTGGAGGGATAAGAATGAGAATTTACTTCAAGGGCTTTTCATCGAATCTAGCTTAGGAGTCATGATGTGTTGATGAGAAAATAACTGCCATCTAGGAAGGTTATGATAAATGACAAGTAAGTAGTACAAACAAGCAATCCTTCAAGTTTGGGAGGAAACATGCCATCTACTAGGACAGTCTGAAAAGAGGAACAGAACCCAAGTTAGGCCTGAATGATCATTTCATTAGGCTAGAAACTGCATGGTGGTGGGGGCTGGAGAGATGGCCTAGCGGTTAAGAGCGCCGACCGCTCTTACAGAGGACCCGGGTTCGATCCCCAGCACCCACATGGCGGCCGAGAACCGTCCGAAACTCCAATCCGAGACCCTCTTCTGACCTCCGCGGCATTGCACGACACGGGTGCACAAACCTGCATGCAGACAGTACATTCATACACATACAAAAATAAATAAAATTTAAAAAAATATTAAAAAAAAAAAAAGAAAAGAAACTGCATGGCAAAAGGCACTGAATTGCCTTGGGAACAACTGAGCAGGCCAGGATGGACAAATGGTGCCTGCAGGTGTCAGGGAGTACCCCCAGCTCCCCAAACCTGGCCTGGTCAGCCCTTGATGCTTCCAGCTTTCCAGTGCTCTGAAGTAATTTAAATTCTTCTAAGTATGGACCGGAGTTGTTATTTACTCTCCATCTCTCCGTTCTCATAACTGCAAAGCCATGTAAGCTTTCATCTCCTCAGCAAAGTCCTCCAAACTGACCTTTTTCCTTTTTCAGTGCCAGGATCAAATCTAAGAGCCTTTGCACAAGCACTTTAGCACTGAGCTACATCTCCAGCCCTTGTTGTTTTTTAAAGATTTTTTTTTAATTTTAATTATCTGTGTGTGTGTGTGTGTTTTTGTGTGTACTCATGAGTATAGTGCTATAGAAGCTAGAGATGTCAGATCCCCCCCCCCCCCCAGGAGCTGGTGTTTCATGGTTGTGAGCTGCCCGACGTGGTTGCTGGGAATTGAATTCAGGTCCTCTGAAAGGCAGTACATACTCTTATCTGCTGAGCCATCTCTCCAGCCCAGCCCTTTAAATTTTTTTGTTTATTCTTATTTTATGTGTGTGTGTTTTACCTGTGCGTATGTGCACACACCCACGTATGTAATGCCCATGGAGGCAAGAAGAAGGCATCCAATCCTCTGGAACTAGAGTTTTGGACAGTTGTGAGCTGCCGTGTGGGTGCTGGGAACCAAACCCAGGTCCTCTGCAAGAACAGCCAGTGCTCCTAACCACTGAGCCATCTTTCCCACCCCATTTTTTTCTAACAGGGTCTCACTGTTTAGCTCAGGCTGGCCTCCACCTCTCGATTCTCCTGCCTTGAGTGGTGGGATGACAGGTGGATTCCTCCGTGTCCAGTCATCCTTCCTGTGTCTAGTTTGCCCTCTGTCCAATCATGGTACACACTTAACACATTCACTCCTTTCTGGGCATCAGCTTCTCAGCACAGATGCTACAAACCAGCCAATGGCTAGCCCTGACTGCAGAATAAAATTATTCACAACATTATTCATATCTGCTCTCTAGCCACCTCTCACTCTATCGCTGGATTCTCACTCCCTAAACATAACATACAAGTTTCATGCCTATGCCCACGCTGTTCCTTTTACTGGGAAAAGTCTCCTTATTTTGTTCTCAAGCAAGACACACTATTGTGCAGGTTGCATAAACTACTTTATGTAAGTGATGCCCCCTTGCCAGGGTTGGACAGTTCACAACCTTCCAAGGATGGCTCATTTCCATCCCCGGTGACCCTGAAGGCTTTCTCAGATAAATCCAATTCTTGGAAATCCATTGTGTCTCTGAGTCCTACACCAACTTTTCTTTACAACAAAAAGTAACAGTATTTGGAATACCAAGAGCGACTTGAACTAGTGGACAACTCAAAAGATGCTTGCAACTTACGATGAGATAAATCAAGAATGGGGGTCTGTGGGTCTGTAAATATAGCAATGTAGTAGAACACTTGTCTAGCAGGTTATAGCTAAACTGTCAAGAGACTTGAAGGGGAAGAAGAGAACATGGGCTTTATTTAGTAGACTCCTGATCAAGCAATCAAAATTATTTAGAAAGACTTATTTCGACAGCCAGAGGGGGGCAGGGGTTGGGAGACTATGAAGTGCCATCTCAGGGGGCCTCTCTGGAAAGAGGCCAGTGTGCTTCCTGTGAGATGTGCAACAACATCCTTAGTTGTTCAGCCACCCTCCAGTTTATCTGGGATTATAGATATTGGTTTTCTTATACCTACACTCATAGAGGAAAGCTTAAAACTGGGCCATTAAGCCAAGGAAAACATGCATTCGCCTGAAATATCTGGGTATCTAGGAAACAGTTCTGACTTGAATAATTACATACATACGTAAGATACATATACACAAATTATGCCTTACTCTATTCTTCCTTCCTTCCTTACAGAATCTCTTCTCCATCTCTGCCTCTTCCCTATTTGATATCTTCTGTTTTTCTCTCTCCTTAAAATTAGTATTCATCCTTTTGCTTTACATGAATGACCTTTCTCCCTAAACTCTCCCCTTCTATCAAACCATTATTCACTTAGTTCCCTTTTGTCGACTATATCTTGGTTTACAACTCCTTCAATATCTGTACTAAGTCAAGCCTCCTATTTCCTTTGCTAATGCAGCTCAATCTTTCCCTAACCAAAGAACTCTACAGTTACTAATGAATCATTCCAAGGCCAGCCACTTACAGCTCATTTTTCTATGACCCTCTCAAGGGGGGTGGGGTGGGGGATTTCAAGGACACTTGTGTATTTAGATAAATAAATTCATTTCATTGCATTATTAGAGTACGAAGTAAATAATTCCTGTCTGCGAAGTGAAAACAGAACCCGATGCACTGAACAAAATGAGTCTCCTAATTTATTTCTTTGCAAAGCATATATCTTGGATTTCATGCCAAGATGGCATATCGGTAATAGACTCTGTGGTACCAAGCCGTTTTATTTACTTCTAAGATTTACACAGGAAGATTATTCTGTGGAAGTAATTCACTGCTTTGTCAAGAAACGACACCATTCCTAGCCTACCCAGGCCTATCAGTAAAAGATTACAGGGCACAACCTTGAACTGAACAAAAAGTGAATGGAGGGATCTTAAAACAGTTATCAAACAAGGGGCAAAAGAATATACAATTTGGATTTTATGCCCAAAATGGCTGTCTCCTTTGAAAGTCCAACTTTAGTGTGCTTATTCCTCCCACCAAATATGCAAAACAAACTCACTTGTACTAAAAACAGAAAAGTGCTATCACCATTAAGAGGTAAGAAAGATCTTATGAAAAATTAAAATAATTCTCTTTCATCCTAGTAAAGTAGAAAGAAAAACACAGAAACTACCAAATACCATTCTGGTTTTGGGGAAGTTTCCATTTTTTTCCTCTCTCTCAAAATAATGGTTTTAGGTTTTGGGTTTTTTTGTTTTTTGGTTTTTTTTTTTTTGTCGTTGTTGTTGTTGTCTTCTCTTCCTCAGCACACTGAAGACCCTCTGAATGTAACAGTGAATCTTTAGTATCAAAGGGCAGACGGGGACTTGCTAAGAACATACTTGCTAGAAAAAAGAAGAAAAGGGGGCACAGACATCCATTATTCAGTCTATTGCTAAATTAGCCTCCTTTATAATACGGTAATTCCATTCCAGCACACATTATGCCAGGGGCAGGGTGTGTATGTGGGCAAGGCAGCAGACCACATTTCACAGGAACAAGACTTCGTCTTTTCAAACACCACCAGTAATGACACATATTTCAAAGCGTCCTTGGCTCAAATTGAATTATTGTATAAAAGACTGTACACGGTATAGTTTCAAGAAACCTAATTAGCAGGTTGCTATTTGCTCAAGAAGTAAACTACAAAGATGGGTTTTGCTACAAGCTTGGGGACTCTGCCCTAAAGATGAGGATCCGGCGCGTAGGCCACCTGCTTAATTTGCCTGGGAAAGGAGGACCAGGGAAGGATTCACACATCCCTCAGCCTCAATTAGTGTGTCTGGGGCCTGCATAGGCCAGCAGAGGGACAGGACGGAGACCGGACGCACGGACGGGACGGACAGACGGGACAGGACGGATTGGACGGGCAGAGAAGCAGTGCGTCCTACCCGGAGGGCTCCCTCCCAGGGCCGGCGGAGTACCTGCTCCGGTCATCCAGGCTGCGGTTGTCGGTGGCCGCCGCGCGCCAGTCGGGCAGCGTGCTGGCGCACAGCACCACCATGGACACGATCACGAACACCACGGACACGCTGGCCAGAATCTGCGCGGCCAGCGACGACGTGGGCTCCTCGAAGGTGCGCCGCATGCGCTCCAGCCAGCGCCTGGTCGGAGCCGCCTCGGCCGCGGCGGGACGCGCCTCGTCGCGGCCCAGCTCGTCGGCCGAGTAGAAAGTGTAGGTGTCGGACATGCGGTCGTCCAGGCGGCGCTGGCAGCAGTACTCCAGGTGCGCTCCCTCCAGGCCCCAGTAGATCATCTCGTTGTAGAAGGAGAGCTCGCACATCCGCGGCGCGAAGCGCAGCTTGCCGTGGCCGCGCACGTAGAGCAGGATGAAGCCAAAGGCCTCCGAGTGCCGGTCGAAGAAGTACTCGTTGCGCTCGCGGTCGTAGTCGTCGCACACCTCGAGCACGTCGCGCTCCGAGCGGCAGCCGTGCAGCCGGCTCACGCGGCGCAGCGGGAAGTCCTTGAGCAGCTCCCGGGACAGCGAGTACCGGGCGCCGCCCACGTTCAGCACCACCGAGGCGGCCCCGCTGCGCCCGAAGGTCATGGCTGGCCGCGCCGGCCCGCCGGCCCGCGGGGTCTGCCTGCCGCGCGCGCCGGGGGAGGGGGGACGCGCCGTCGGGGCCGGCGCTCGCCGGGGGCTGCTGCGCTCGAGTCCCGCGCGGCCCCGGCAGCCCAGCGTGGCCGGGGGCTACGCGCCCGGTGCGCTGCGGGACCTGCGGGCGCCCCCGCCGGCCGCAATCCCGGAGGTGGCAGCGCCGCCGCCCCTCACGCCCGGGGGTCGCCCCTGGGTAGCCGGGGATGTCCTCCCGCAGGCGGCGGCGCGCACCTCCCGCAGGGGCGGGCGGGCTCCGGGTCCCCGGCGGCCGCTCTCTCACGCAGCCGGCCCCGCCGCCGTCCAGAGGCGAGAGGCAAAGTGAGCGGGCTCCGCGGCGGCGAGGAGCCGGCTGCGGGAGGCGGGGGCGGGGCCTCCCTCGCCGTCCTCCCTCGCTGTCCTCCTCCTCGCCCGCCGGCTCCGCGCGCTCCGCTGGCTCGGCGCGCACTCCCCTGCCCGCCAGTGCTCGCACCTCCCGGGCCGGCTCGGGCAGGGATTCCCCGGCGCCCCGCCCTGGACCTCGGGCTCCCCGCCTCGTGACGCCGTGCACTCCCGCCCGCAGTGGCCGGGAGGGGTCCGCGGGGCGGGGATGCGTGGAGCGAAGAGCCCGGGGTGGAAGGGAGCGGATCCCCGCAGCACCCAGCCAGCTGCCCCCTCATCCCCTCCCTATGTGCCATCGGGATAACGGGCAGGACCCCCGAACACACACACACACACACACACACACACACACTCGGCTCCTTTAAACAGTCCCCGAGGAAGGGATGCTGAGGTGTGGACCAGCGTGCCAGCTTTGAAGTAGGGAGCAGACGGCGTTTGGGTGAACCTTTGCCAGAAACTGTGCGGAACCCAGGTCGGCTTCTGAGACCGCCCCAAAGGATTTCTCCAAGCCAGCCGCTGCCTTTTCTGCAGACTTTGCGCTTCCTCTCCCCGCGTGGGGCGACCCACGTGCCGCGCGATCTGAGGGCGGCCGCGCACCCGGTACCCCCACCACCACCACCACCACCGTGGCGAGATGCCACCGGCCGGTGGAACTGCCCCGGCCCCCGCGTTCCCAGCCTCGGGTCCCGAGAAGGCGGGATGGGCAGTGCCCCTGGTCTGGGCAGCGCCCCTGGGCCCCATGATGTCTCCGGTGGAGTGGGGCGGAATTCTGGATAGAATCGCCTTTTAACTGGCAAAACCAGAATTTCTCTGCCTTGGTCGGTTGGCAGCCTCCTTTTCGTGATATCTCGGTGTACATCCCCCGCCCCCGTTGCACCCCCATCTGGCTGTAGCACGTGCCCTCGAAGCACAGAGACTGCCCCACGCAAAGCTCCAAGCCCAGGGAGTGGGGTTCCACTTGGCAGGAATATTATTTTAAAACCCAATTCACATGACAGCCAACACCGGCAGCCCAGCCCACCAGAGTCGAGAAACAGGTGCGTTGTATGTGAGGTAAACTATGTTAGAGGCAAAGCAGACAATGGGAGAAAAAATAAATAAGGCATGGAGGAGTGGGATGCAGTCCTAGGCCACTGAATAACCCGTCTTTTTACTGGAGAAGGGTTTTTTTACTTGCCCCTCCACTTCTCATAAATTTTGTAGGACTGTCCCTTGCCCGCTAGGGGTCACCATAAAGAGTCGTTTGCTCTGCTTCTAGTGTAGATGCCTGGTTGAAAAGACAACCTCCTGAAAATTGGAGTGACAAAGTCACTCTGGGTGGTTCTTTTTTTTTTTTTAAATGCCAGGCTTTTAAAATTTTTATTTATTTTTGTATGTGTATGAGTGTACTGCCTGCATGTAGGTTTGTGCACCTGTGTCGTGCAATGCCGCGGAGGTCAGAAGTGGGTCTCGGATTCCCCTGGAACTGGAGTTCTCCTGGAATTGGAGTTACAGACGGTTCTTAGCCGCCATGTGGGTGCTGGGGATCGAACCCGAGTCCTCTGCAAGAGCAGTCGGTGCTCTTAACCGCTAGGCTATCTCTCCAGCCCCTCTGGGCGGTTCTTAAAGAGTGAAATCTCTCTAAGCTGTTTATCCCTAGATTTGGATAATTTATTTTAAAAGTACTTAATGTGATTATAAGCTCAAGAACAAGAGTCGTTTATCTGCTAAGTATCTACTAAAGGAAAACATCCTGAACGAAGTGAATTCAATACAGAATGGAAGGAGGTGCTGGCCATGAGTTGGCAGAAAGGCTTCCAAGTGGGCAGATCTCAGATGTGGAGGATTAGTGCTGTAAAGAAAGTTAATTCTTTCTCCTGGTTGAAGCAACAGGGCGGTCCCAGCATTATGTAGATTTCACCCTTAAAGCAAAAGGATCCCTGGAGCTTTAATAACAGAAATAGCTCTATGAAAGCCATTGTTCAGGAAGATGCTTTGCCCTGTGGGTTAATCCAAGGGGAAGATTCTTTCACCAAGCCAGGACTAGGACTCCCCCCCTACCATATCAGCAAAGAAGAAGAAAGTCAGTTATGAAAAACCCAGACCAAGCAGCTCTTGGTGATGGATATGTCCTTAGGGACACACATGGATGGAAAAAAGTTTGCAGGTGTGAGTCAGTGATAAGCCTGACTTTATGTAAACTAGCAAGAGCCAATTCATCAGGAGTTGTTAAAAACACTTTCTAAAAGCACCACAAGCAACAGAAGACAGAACTATTGTGTTGGTTAGTTGCTTGAACATTACTATATTTATTTCCTGTGTTCTCTGTTCAAAATCCCTTTGCAGTCTGTTGTTTGAAGCAATTGGAAAAATATCTCCTTTTAAATTAAATTTGAGCTTAGAAAATAAATTAATTTGGTGACAAGGCAGTTTCTGCCTCCTAAATATATTTTCATAAAAATTTCTTGGAGAGATAGGTTTAAATCATTTCATTTGTTTCAAAAGTAATATTATTTTTAGTTGATTTTAATATCATTAGCCACTACTGCAGCAGCAGCAGCAGCAAATCATCTTAAAACAGAGAATACAGAATATTGTCTCAATATAATCTAGTTTAGAAAGTATTCTTAAAAACAATCCTATTCCATTGTACTTTGAGAAGAGGATTAGGGTGAGAATTATTTCCTCTGAATTCTCTTCTGGGTTCAAGATAATATCTAGGGCCGGGCGTGGTGGCTCACGCCTTTAATCCTAGCACTCAGGAGGCAGAGGCAGGTGGATCTTTGTGAGTTCAAGGCCAGCCTGGTCTACAGAGTGAGTTCCAGGTCAGCTGGGGCTACAGGGAGACCCTGTCTCGAAAAAAAAAAAAAAAAAAAAAAAAAAGATATCTAGGATCTTCATATGTAAATCTCCAGCATCCATTACAATTTAAAAGCTTCAGGCAAGATTTATGTTTGAAAGAAGCTGGAGGTTTTCCACTCTCAGTTTATCAACCCATTTTAGCATGTCAGGAAGAAGGCTGAAGCCGGGTCTTCCACTCCCTAGCTCTGGCCACTGCATTCATCCAGTGACATCACACCTTCTAGCCCATCTAACCCCGTCTTTCCTACCTCGGTGAGCCTGTACAATGCCACTCTTCATGGTGCTTCTTTCTGTCCATTTTCACCAAGGTATTCCCTAGTTCAAACCCGAAAGGATCCTGGGAGGTAGAAGCAAGAGTATCAGAGTTCAAAGACAGCCTTGATATAGTAAGTTCAAATGGGAGGCCAGCCTTGGCGACAAGATCCTGTCTTAACCACCCCCCCCCAAAAAAAAGAAACCTACCTAGAGATAGCTCAGTTGGTAGAGTGCTTGAATGTAGGAAGCTCCAGTTTGATCCCTAGCAGCACATAAACTGGGCTTGGTGGTCTATGCCCATCATCCTAGCATTCAAAAGTACAAATTGTCCAAATTTTCTGTTGGACCCTCCCTCCATTCAAAGCTGGCTGTACAGCTTATTTGCTGAGTGACACAGAGCAAGCTCCTTAGCCTTTTGAGCCTATTTTTCATTCATAAAATGAACACAATGAAATGGTGATATGAAAAGACTAGAGAAATGGCTCCATGATTAAAGGCATGTACTGCTCTTGCAGAGGATTTGTGTTTGGTTCCCAGCAACCACCCTTCTGCAGCTTGACTAGACCCTGAGGCTAAGATTAGCTCCACCCTAGCAGCTGGCCAGACCCTGTGTATCCAGCAGATCTCCAACAGATAAGTTCCCCAGGCCCCTCCACAGAGTTTTATTTCACTTTCCTGCCAGCTTCCCAGCCTCTGACACTCAGGTAGGTCTGTCTGAAACTGCTGGTACTCTGACGTAGCCACTTTAACCCTCTGTAGCCATTCTGTAACCTACACAGATATGTAGATATATTTATCATATGAAATGTAATGTGTGATCTGGGACTTGACGTAAGTAATTAAGATTAGAATAAAAGAGCCAGTTTTACCCAGGTGTGGTGGCCTGTGCCTTTAATCCCAGCACTCAGGAGGTAGAAGCAGGCAGATCTCTATGGCATTCTTATCAGCCTGGGTCTACATAGGGAATTCAAGGCCAACTGGGGCTATAGTGAGACCCAGTCTTAAAGAGGAGAAAAAAAAAAAAAGAACAACCTGTTTTACTTCAGCTGGCTATAAAGGAAATCAGAACTACTTGGCAAATTGTTGCCACTGAAACTGATGTATCTTGTGAATTTATTGTTTCTCCATGTCTACCATTGTAGAAGGTCATAAATGTGTTCCTCTATGTTTCTGACATAGCATGCTCATGATAGCCAGGCTGTGTGTGACTGGCTGTATTCAAGCACTCTGAACACACTGTCTGCCCAGAGCTTTAGAAAGGAGAAAGCCAGGGGCTAGAGAGATGGCTCAGCAGTTGAGAGCACTGACTACTCTTGCAGAAGAACTGGGTTCGATTCCCAGCACCCAAATGGCAGCTAAGAACCTTCTTTAAGCTAGATGTGGTAGCGCATGCCTTTAATCCTAGCAGGCGATCTCTGTGAGTAAAAGGCCACCCTGGTCTACAGCCTGAGTTCTAGGACAGCTGGAGCTATAGGGAGACCCTGTCTCAAAAAAAAAAAAAAAAAAAAAAAAAAAAAAAAGCCTGTTGAATTCCTCAGATCAATTCTGCTTTGAAAAGCCCTTGCTCTGCTGTTAATTTATATTTCCAGGTACTATATTTAATTATTAATTGATACATAATATAAATAATATATTAATAATATATTTAATATTAATTAATAAAAAGCAGTTCTTGGAGGCAGAACAAAATTTTAAAAAGCAGTTCTTAGGGCTGGAGAGATGCCCTAGTGGTTAAGAGCACTGACTGCTCTTGCAGAGGACCTGGGTTCGATCCCCAGCACCCACATGGCAGCTGAGAACCGTCTTTAACTCCAGTTCCAGGGGAATCTGACATCCTCTTCTGACCTCCACGGCATTGCACGACATGGGTGCGCAGACCTACATGCAGACAGTACATTCATACACATACAAAATAAATAAAATCTTTAAAAAGCAGTTCTTTAAATTAAAACATAGCCTTCCAACATCTCTAACTTTATAATAATGAAAGACTCTAATAACCTATCCAGTGTGCATAGTATATATAAAATTATAAATATATAAAACTGTAACTTTCGGGGATTGTGAGGTTATCCCAAAGCCCATATACTACTCTCCTGCAAAGACTTCTGTGCTGGGAGTGGTAGTAAACACTTGTGATCCTAGCACTCAGGAGGCAGAACTAGGAGAATTAGGAGTTTAGGATCAACTTTAGCTATATAGAGAAACCAGCCTAAGGCACTCAGGAGGCAACGATGGGAATTCTGGGCAAGCTGGGTAACTAGACTAGAAGAATTGGCAAGCTCCAGGTTCTACGGGAGACCCTGCCTTAGTAAATAGAAAGCAGTTGGGCTAGGCGCGGTGGCGCACGCCTTTAATCCTAGCACTTGGGAGGCAGAGGCAGGCGGATCTTTGTGAGTTCAAGGCCAGCCTGGTCTACAGAGTGAGTTCCAGGACGGCTGGAGCTACAGGGAGACCCTGTCTTCTAAAAAGACAAAAAAAAAAAAAAAAAAAAAAAAAAAGCAATTTAAGGAAACACTAGACAGCAATCTCTAGCCTCTGCAAGCACACACAAACACACAGAGGGGTATACATATATGAACACACACACACACACACACACACACACACACACACACACACACCACATGTCCCTTAAGTTGTATAGAATGCTCAACATCAAGAGTGAACTACAGCCGGGTGTGGTGGCGCACACCTTTAATCCTAGCACTCCGGAGGCAGAGGCAGGCAGATCTTTGTGAGTTCAAGGCCAGCCTGGTCTACAGAGTGAGTTCCAGGACACCTGGGGCTACAGGGAGACCCTGTCTCGAAAAGCCCCCCCCCCAAAAAAAGAGTGAACTACAGCATGAACTATGAAGTGATTACAGTGTATCAGTGCATAGTCCTCAGCTGTAACACACACGGCACTCTGGGGTGGGTGTTGGTTATGGAGGAGGCTATCTTATGGGGGAGGCTATCTATCTGTACCTTCTCAATGTTGCTGCAAACCTAAAACTACTGAAAACATAAATTTTGAAAAACCACCTTGCTCATTCATCTGTTCCTTGTTTGTTATCTGTCTTCCCACCAGATTTCCCACAGCCTTTAAAATTGGGGACCCTGGAGCCAGTTCACCATAGCAGCCTCTGGAACAGTGCCTGGCTTCCTATCAAAATGCAGTAACTGTTGAGTGAAGGCGTACTTGACTCTTGCTGTTAGCTTAAATACTGCTCTCTGAGTGCTGAATTGGCACATAAAGTCAAGCTGGAACTGAACAGCTGTGGAAATTCAGGCTTTTTCCGCAAAACCACTTCCATTTTGGAATACTGGTGGCAATCTTGGCACGCCCTTCCCTGAGTCTGTGATGCCTGGCAGCCTCGGGCACTTCGAGCACTGTAGAAGTCCTGCTCAGTTAGCAAGCTCCCATCCTTGGTCAAAGTTCCCCTTTTACTCTTTCCCCAGGCAGATGTTCCACTTAGAAGTTTTCTTAGAATCTGCTCTAGTTATGTCTGTATCTCCTCACCTCTGGTACTGCTATTTGAAGAAGGATTTAAGATGGAAGCAGACCAGGGTTGCCAGGAAAGATGGAAAGAAGAGCCATTCACTATGGAGGTCACTACTTCAAACAGACCAAGTATGGACTATAGCTCAATAAAGCTGTTACATTAAAAAAAAAAAAAAAAAAAGTCTGAGCTGAATGTGGTGAAGTATGCCTGCAGCCCCAGCACTTTGGAGGCTAAGGCAGAAAGATCCTGAGTTCTAGTGCCATGATTTGAATATTTTATTACCATTTTGAAAAAAAGAAGCCATTCTGCATATGCCTTTGAATTCCTACCCCTCTGCCCCCTTTCTCCTAAAGAAAAAATGTTCCACCCAAGTAAGTGAATTGCATTTTCTCTAGGGTTTCCATGTGCTGTGCACTGTGGTCCTCACCTGCAGATCGTGTCCCCTTAGCCAGGAGCATCTGCATGTGATAGTTTTGTTTCTTCCTCAGTTGACACTTCTTTCATAATATTCTAGATACTAGAGAACTTGTCAGATTCAATATAAATTCAAATTTTGTTACTTGTCTTTTAATAATGCATATTTTATCAAATCCAATAAAGATCAATGAATGTTCTGTAAATATAAAAAGAAGGAAAAAAAAAAAAAAAAAAGATCCTGAGTTCAAAGCCAGCCTGGGCTATATGGCAAGATCCAGTTTCAAAGATAAAATTTAAGGTCTGGAGAGATGGCACAGTGGTTAAGAGCACTGCTCTTGCAGAGGACCTGGGTTCAGTTTCCAGCACCTTCATGGTGACTAACAAAACATCTGAAACTCCAGTTCTTGGGGGATCTGACACCCTCCTCTGGCCTCTTTGGGCATTGCATGAATGTAATGCACTTATATGGAGACAAAACACTCATACACATAAAGATCAATCAGTCAGTAAAAATGTGAACATTTGAAAAGGGTAACTGGATTTTGGAGGTTCTACGTCTTGGCCCAGGAACCATAGAAGATACGGGAAGAAATGTTTCCTGCATGGTAGACTGCCATCTCAGAGACCCAGTCACACGCCTGAGTGTTCAAGATCAAGGAGAACTACCTTCCAGAAAAGCAAGCCTTGAGCCCAGAGGGAAAGGAAGTAGGAGAACCCGCAGGAGAAGGGGAATCCCTCATTCTGCCACGTACACCACAGCATATTCAGACAGCCTGACGGAGGACTCTACACAAGAGAAAAGTCAAAGACATTTTCACAGTGAATGAAGTTCCCTACTGTGTTCTTTTCATTTTGCAAAAAGTAGAACTGCCTTTAACAACATTAATGAACCAAAATTAATGAGTTTAGGAGTCAGCTTTCAAAAACACCTGCTGTTCATACCCTTCTGTCCCTCCAGCAATCTATTTCCAGCCCCGTAATCCTGGCTCTCCTCCCCTGTGCCCAGTGCTATTAGTTCTGCCTTGAAGGAAAGATTGAAGCTGGGGTTGACAAAGCATATGGTGTTCCTGGAAATGATCTTCCCACTGTAGATGCAACCAAAATAGCATCGGCCCCACATTTTAATAATTGATACAATCTTCAACTATGATTGCAGTTATCTCCAAAGTGCTGGGTTTAAAATGCTATTTTCATAGTATTAGATTTAAGAATTTCAGTTCCAATTCATTTGGTTGCTTTGGAGTGGGCTTTTATTTTATGTGTATGAGTGTTTTGCCTACGTGTATGTAAGTGCACCTGTGTTGCAAAATATCCATAGAGACCAGAAGAAGGTGTCAGATGCCCTAGAACTGGAGTTACAGGCTGTTTTTAGCTGCGATGTGGGTGCTGGGAACTGAACCCAGGTCTTCTGCAAGAGAAGCCAGTGCTCTTAACTGCTGAGCCATCTCTCCAGCCCACTTTTTTGTTTTTTTGAGACAAAGTTTCACTATGGAATCCAGGCTGGCCTCAGATTTCAAATCCTCCAGCCGCAGCCTCTCCAGTGCGGCTATTACAGGCTGGCACCAGTGTACCTGCTTTCACCTTTGTCTGTTTGTAGAAGTCTGGTCTCAAGTAGCCCAGCCTTGCCTTGAACTCCCTCAGTAGCTAAGGATGCCCTTGAACTCCTAATCTTCCTGAGTGATGGGATTATAGGTTTTAGCAAGAGATAAAAATCATCCAATTCTGGGGTGTGTGACCCCATTACTACAAGCATTTATGTATTTATTTGCCTCAGTCTACTCTGAGACACTCTGACAGGATAGGCTAGCAAAAAATAACTCTCCCTGGAAAGGTGGAGTTATATCACCTCTCTAGGTTTGCCAATGGCTTTTGTTTTGTCTTGAGATGGGAGAGGGAGAGTCTCACAGTGTTTCCCTGTCTGTCTGACTTCAAATGCATGGACACAAAGTTTCTACCTGCCTCAGCCTTCTCAATAAAGGGTATCTCCTCTCCAGAGCTAGCCAGGAACAGATTACTGCTTCAACTGACTTGCAGCTTTGCTGTTGTTATTATGTTTATGTGGGGGGGGGGGTGTGGAAGCCAGAACACTCTTTGAAGAGTTGGTTCTCTTCTTCTACCCTGTGAGTGCTGGGCATTGAACTCCTGTCCTCAGGCTTAGCAGCAGGCACCTTTACCCACTGAGCCATCTAGCCCCTAACTTGCAGGTGTTTTTTTTTTTTTATGGATTTTTTTTAATTGATGCTTTGTGTATTTCATACATCATTTTCCAATTCAGTTCAGGCATATATCCCCTTCCCTTCCCCCTACCCCACCCCTACCCATCCCAGATCATGCATTCTGCCATAAGTTTTCTGCATCTTTCTCTGCTTTTTTGTTTTGTTTTGTTTTCATTTTTTTAACAATAAGTGATAATTTGTGAGTACAAGCATCCTTCATGTAAAACCAATTTGCAAGCAGTTGTGCCCAAACCCACACAGCTCATGGGTCCCACCATCCAGCAGGGGGGGCTTGTATGTTCAATCAAGTTGATCAAATGAGTGTCCAGTCTATATTGTTGTAGTTTCACCATTAACCCCAATCGCAGCCCTTACATTCTACCACGCCCCCTCTTCCGCAGATTGTTCCCTAGGCTTAGAAAAGGGGCACAGGTGGATGAGAAGCAAAACACTCTACTTTCTCTGGAGCTGATGTCTTGGTCTCTAGTCAGTTCTGGCTGTTTTCTTTCATGGGCTGCCAGCTTGTCCAGGCTTAACCTTTCGATCCTACTAATGAAGCACATGCAATTAGATATTTAGGTATTTAAACAGTATAATATATAGCCTTTCGATCCTACTAATGAAGCACACACAATTAGATATATGGGTATTTAAACAGTACTAATTGTTATGGTAGGTTACTTTGGTATAGACACAGATGTTTGGATGGTATGTCAATTCATGATCTACATTTTCTTCTGTCAAGTATGGCAGGGTCTTCGTGTGGTTTATAACATCTCCTAACCATTAGAGGATGTAAGCTTGTGACATCAGCCGTGGGTTATTCCTCCAAGGAGAGAGCCAATAGCCAATTAGATTTGGGATATACAGACATATGGCTGCCACTGCTGCACAGTATTTCCAGGCAGATGAGGTGTAGCTGGTGCTGACGGAGGAGTCTTGCTTGACTCAAGGAGACCTATATTTGCTTTATTGGTTTAGTGGTCTTTGGTAACACTCTCTGGCATCCCAGAGACCATCTGTATACTTGCAAGTGCGGTCTCCATACATCTTTTCCATGTTTGTATCAGGTCTTCAACAGCAGGGCCTTATCGCCTCTCTTCCTGCAGATATCCCAGTTAGGAGGCAAGGAGCCTTTACCATTTGTGGGGGCTTGGATCCCCTGGCCAACATCTCCTTGGTAGAATAATCCATTGTTGATGTCAGAGCTCCTGTATTGATATATTTTGTTTAGGTGCATAGCTTAAGGAGACTTTAGCATTATATTTGGTTCTGAATAGAAAATAATCCTTTTCACAGTTTCTATGTCCATTAGTCAATTAAAGAAGGCAGTTTTACTGATTTTACAAGAGAACACTTCTATAACAGCTGGTTCCAATCTACAGCTGGAGAATGACCTCATCATCCTCTTATTTCTCTTTATTCTATGGGGGGGAGTTAAGAAAGTCTCTTGTATTAAAACCTTTGCAGCACCTAGAAGGTAAGCTTCGTTAGGAATCATTAAAAAATAGTTGTTACTAGTAGGATCCACAGAGGGGCCTGATGTCTGCAGCAATCTGAGGCATTTCTTCCCTTCAATGCGCAGAGGAGTCAATCCTTCTGCTGGCACTTTCTGGTACATCCTACTCACTGCAAAGCTGCATTTTCTTTCTCAGCCATTAAGTTGGTGATACTCTGGCCTGTTGGAACATACAAATCCTTTCCCATAGTTAGTTTTAAGATTTGGGTTGCAAGGTTTTTTGACAAAAAGTTTTCATATCTATCTATATCCCCCTTTTTTATTTAAGGTGTTTAGTTTTGACCCATGAGTCTCAAAAAAGCAGTTGTTTTATACATACCTATAGGGTGGAATCAAGGCACAGATTTCATCAAGTTCACCCATGCTGTTTTGGGTTACTGTATGTGATTAACTTGGGAAACAAAGTTTATTTTTGAGTTAAATCATCCTATAGGTGAAAGAGATTGCTACCAGGTGATACTATATGACAGCAAAATTATAGAGAACATTTGTTTATACCAATCTCAAAGTAATTGTTATACAGATTTTAGTTAAAGCTAATGTGGACAACAGCAATTTATATCACCAATTAACTCAGATACATTACCGTTTTTATCAGCCTTCAAACCAATGTTGTCCAATATGCACATATTTACTTTTTATTTATATTTACTTTTACTAGGCTGGGGGAATAGCGCAGCGGTTAACTTGCAGTTTTTAAAGGCAGCTTGGCTTGGAGAGGATGTGATTAGGTTGGCCTAAGCCTGAATCAGGCCTAGGTCAGGAAACAGAAACAGAGCCTGTAGCTGAGAGAGAGAGAGAGAGAGAGAGAGAGAGATGAGTTACTTGCTGCAGCCTCCCCAGTGTTTCCAGATTCTTCCATGCTGCAGTGTGGCCGAGTGACTTAAGATCCTGTCACCAAAGAGTGCCTTGTCTGGCTGCAGCAGCCTTGCCCTCTGCTTGTTTGCTAGGACTTTAGGTCTTCCAAGTAGGATTTTTCCTTTCCAGAGAAAAGCAATCACAAACAGATCCTTTATAGCTGAGAAGAGAAGCTTTTTAAATCCTTTCACAAGCCTCTCTTGTGATGGATGAAACTCCAGGAACAATTAGAGCAGATGTGAGTGTAAATCTAAAGAAAATGGACTCTTCAGGCTCCCTCAGATGATGCACAGGTCTTCCTGCCTCCAAGTATGGAGAGCATGTAACTTGGACGGTGTCGAGGGATTAACAAGCACTGCGTGACTGTGCCAATGCTCTATCTCAATAGCAACAGATACTTGTAGAAAGACAAATTGTATATAACTTCCATTGAATCAGTATTAGTCAAGCCTTTCAATTTATGGTTCATTGTGCTTTCACCCTTAGTAGCCAACTCAGGAGTGAGATTTATATTCTATATAGATCAGACATTACAGAGACATCCCGATTACAAGACCCTTAAGAAAACTCCAATTCTAATGATACCAGTAAAACCATCAATTTTCCCAGGCTGTGAAAATGGGAGGTATACAAGTAATCTTGCCATATCATTTGAGTCAGGCCCCATGGGGTCTGCTAGACGGATGTTCACTCTACTCACACTTTTACTGACTTGCTAAATCATCTCCACATAGGAGAGGCTGCTGTGCTTAACCGCTGACCCATCTCTCAGCCCTGTACTTTTTTTTTAAAGACAAGGTCTCATTATGCTGCCCTGGCTGTCTTCAAACTGGCTATGTAGACTAGACCAGGCTGTCCTCAAAATCAGAGCTCTGCTCATCTCTGCCTCTTGAGTACTGGGATTAAAGACATGAACCACCATATTTGGATTTAGGAGTGTTTGCCTGCATGTGTGTGCAGCACGTGAATTCCTGGTACCTTCCAACCTTCCAAGGCCAAATGAGGGTGTTGGACCCCCTTGAACTGAAGTTACAGATGATCGTGAACTGCCATGTGGGTGCTGGGAATTGACTCCTGGTCCTCTGCAAGAGCAGCCAGTGCTCTTAACCACTGAACCATTTCTCTAGACCTTCCCCCCTCCACCTTTTTGGGTTTTGTTGTTGTTGTTGTTGTTGTTGTTTTGTTTTTTGTCTTTTCGAGACAGGGTCTCCCTGTAGCCCCAGCTGTCCTGGAACTCACTCTGTAGACCAGGCTGGCATTGAACTCACAAAGATCCGCCCACCTCTGCCTAGGATTAAAGTGCTAGGATTAAAGGCGTGCGCCACCACGCCCGGCTCCTCCACCTTTTTTTTTTGGATACAGGGTCTAAGTCATCCAGGATGGCCTTAAACTGACTCTGTAGCCCAGGCTGGCCTCAAATTCTCTATCTTTCTGCCTCAGGCTCCTGAGTAGCTGGGATGACAGGTCTGTGGCACTGGGCATGACTTCACAGATGTCTTGAGCACTGAGGATCTCTTGATGCTGACCCACTGTTTAATCAGAGACAAGCCTTGCTTGTCATGTATACTGTTCTAGTTACAGTAAAGCTCTAAATAGTAAACAGGGGAAATAATAATCTATTCTAATAATAGAGCTCAGTAAACTATTACGTGTTTTGTTTTGTTTTGTTTTGTTTTGTTTTGTTTTGTTGTCTTTTCCAGACAGGGTCTCTCCATAGCCCCAGCTATCCTGGAAGTCACTCTGTAGACCAGGCTGGCCTTGAACTCATAAAGATTCACCTGCCTCTGCCTCCTAAGTGCTAGGCTTAAAGGCGTGCACCACCATACCCAGCTATTACCTGTTTTCTTTCTTTCTTTCTTTCTTTCTTTCTTTCTTTCTTTCTTTCTTTCTTTCTTTCTTTCTTTCTTTCCTTCCTTCCTTCCTTCCTTCCTTCCTTCCTTCCTTCCTTCCTTCTTTCTCAATGCTGGGGATTGGATGCAGACCTTCACACATGCTAAGTGTGTGCTCTACCACTGAGCTCTGTCCTTCACTGCTTTTTGGTTGTTTGGGTTTTTTGTTTTGTTTTGTTTTGTTTTGTTTTGTTTTGTTATATGGTTGGTCGCTTGATTGGTTGGTTTGCTTTTTTCACTGTGTATCCCAGTATCCCACTGGCCTTGAACTCATAGCAATCCTCCTGCCTTAGCCTGCCAAGTGCTGGGATAACAGTCCTGGTTGCAATGACCTATTTTTACTTGTTATTAGTGTGTGTATGTGTATGTGTGTGTGTATTTGTTTTGTCTTTTTTTTTTTTTTAATTAGGGTCTCACTATGTAGCCTAAGTTGGCCCAAATCACTATGTAGCTCAAGCTGGCCTCAGATTTGGTACAGTCCTCCTGCCTCTGTCTCCTACGTGCTGGGATTACAGCCATGGACCACTATACTGGCTAGGCATCTATATTTGGGATATAGTTATTTATATTTATATTTGATGACATGAAAGAAAAGAAAAAGAACTGTCCTTCCTTAAAAGGCCACTAGGAGGCGAAGAAGAGCAGTGGTCACAGGATAAGGCAGTGAGTGGCTCCAGAGGCCTCTAGCCAGATGTTGGGAAGGCACCTAAACCTATCAAGACTCACAGCCCTGTGGAAGAGCACAGCTAAGCTTACCATGGCTTTCTGAATTCAGCCCTGAGTGACAAACAACAGGGGGGAATTATAGGAGGGAGAAGAAGGAATGTCACATAGACCATTTGGGAAATTGGGTCCTCCTCGTGTGAAGCCCAGCTGGTAAGTGCTGCGGTCTGTGAAGGAAATGGACCAGCCAGGGAAGCAGAGGCCCACCCTGCATCCCCAGCCGATATGAAGGCAGCCAAGGGCTCCAGGAAGGGCCTGGAGGGCTTTCAGAGTCCCTGAAACCCACCAGTGCTGCCTTCCACATCAAGCTGAGACAGAAGAAAGTAGGAGTTTGAAAGGCTGGGGAGTATGATATGAAAACTAGACAAAGCCTGTTTATCTCAGCACGGAGGAATTGTGCTTTGAGCTCACTGTTCCGTTTTTAAATTTTTATTCATTATGTTTATTTTCTTTCAAGATGTATGAGTGTATTGCCTGCCTGTATATAAGTGTACCCATGTCTCGTGAAATGCTGGAGGAGATTAGAAGGTGTCGAATTTCCCTAGAACTGATCGTTAGCTGCCATTTGGGTACTGGGAATTGAACCCGGGTACTCTGCAAGAGCAGCCAGTGCTCTTAACCACTGAGCCATCTTTCTAGCCTCATAGCTCACTATTTCTGTGCTGTTCATTAAAAAATATATATAGCCGGGCATGGTGGCACATGCCTTTAATCCTACTAGCACTTGGGAGGCAGAGGCAGGCAGATCTTTGTGAGTTCAAGGCCAGCCTAGTCTACAGAGTGAGTTCCAGGACAGCCAGAGCTACAGGGAGACCCTGTCTCAAAAAGACAAAAACAAACAAACAAACAAACAAACATATATATATACATATATATACATATATATGTGTATATATGTACAGTTTATATATATACAGATACTTTTCTATTTTTCTTTGTATATGCATACTTGTGTGTGGTCATTCTGCACTGAGTGAGCCTAGTAGACAAGCACTCTACCACTGAGGTGCACCCCAGGACCCCCTCTGCATTTGTTACATTAAAGGGAGAAAAATTTAGGGTCACACCTAATTTTTAGGCTGGGTGCAGTGGGAATAAATTATAAACACAACAGAAATTCTGCTCCTTTCCCTATGATCCAGGCTATTTCAAAAGCACAGGAAATGGACACAACTTGGAAACTCATGGTTTTTCTGGTTTGGGATCCTAGCTTGACCCTGTTGTGTCCAAGGTGACTCTGTCTCCTCCAATAAGGATTTTGTGGAATTGCAGGTGTGCAAACTCAAGGAAAATGTCAGAGTTCCATTTTACAAGTGGCTGTGCCTTCCCATCAGGACAGAGGAAATGGCTAGAGGACCTCAAACCTTGAAATAGTGAATAAGGCTGGGCAGTCTCTCTGTGCGATCACTCAGAAGTCAGTTCCACCAAAGCCTGCTTAAGCAGCTTCATTTTATTTATTTGATAAAGTGTCACTCTGTAGCCTAAGTATGAAGATTAGGTTGTGTCAGGCTGTAGATGACCCCATAGTATGTGATTTTGTTGTTGCTGCTGCTATTTTGTTTGATTGCATGTTCGATTGTTTTGGTATTTGTGTGTTTGTATTTGAGACAGGGTCTCTTGTAATCCAATCTGCACTCCATTTCCCTATGTAGCCAAAGATGACCGTGAACTACCGACCCTCCTGCTTCTACCTACCAATGCTGAGTTTGCAGGAGCGTGCCACTGTGCTGAGTCTATGTAGTTCTGGGATATCCAGGGCTACATGTATGTTAGGTAAAGTATTCTGCCAACTGAGCTGCAGCCTGTTGTTTTCTTTATATATATATATATTTTTTTAGACAGGTGTCCCTATAGCCCTAGCTGGCCTTAAACTCACTCTGTAGACCAGACTGGCCTTGAACTCACAGAGATCTGGCTGCCTCTGCCTCCCAAGTGCTAGCATTAAAGGCATGCACCACCACACCCATGTGGGTGCTGGGAATCGAACCCAGGTCTTCTGCAAGAGCAGTCAGCACTCTTAACCGCTGAGCTGTCTCTCCAGCCCTCCATTATATTTTTATTTATTTATTTTGTATGTGTGTGGATGTGCTGAGATGGTGCCAGATGGAGGTCAGAGGACAACTTTCAGGAATCTCCTTTAACCATGTGAGCCAGAGACTGAACTCGGGGTGTCAGGCTTGGCAGCAAAGACCTCTGTCTGCTGAGCCATTCCGCCGGCCCTGTTGCTTCCTATTTTATGACAACCTTATATATTCTAATTAAGCTTGGAATCCACTTCCTGGGTGAACTCTTGGTCCTCTTGCCTCCACTTCCCAAGAGCTGGGATCACAGGCATGTGCCGCCATATCCTGAATTGCCTGCCTGGCTTTCAGGCTACGCCTTGCCCTGGATGACTCCTTTACAAAGAACCAGTTCAGGGCTGGGGAGATGGCTCTGGTAGAAGGTACTTGCTGCCAAACCTGACAATCTGTTTCATTCCCAGAACTCACATGGTAAAAGGAAAGGACCAACTCCCATGAGTTGGCATTGTCCTCTGACCGCCATACACACATCATTACACATTTGTACCAACCCATATCCACACCCACATACACACATACACACACACACACACACACACACACACACTCAAGATTGATTTAAAAAAAAAAAAAAGACCTATGATTGCTAACAGCCAGCTGCCAAGGGAAGCTGGTGTTACTTGGTAAGTTGCAACCAATGAAACTGACAACACAGACCACGCAAGACCTTGAATACGTGGTCCTCCTGCCTCTCAGAGAGAGTTTGAGGCCTCTCTCTCTCAGAGAGAGTTTGAGGCCAGCCTCCTACGTCTGCCTCCTAGTGCTGGGATTAAAGGGGTGCCATGCCCAGAAATTATTACTATTTTTTGAAATAAAATCTCCCTATGCCGTCCAGAATGGCCTCAACTTTGCCATGTAGCCCAGGCTGACCTGGAACTTGCAATCCTGCAGGGCTTCCAGAATGCTGTGATTACAGTATGCATCATCATGCTTAGCTACATAAGTTAGTATAATTATTCTACACCAGAGATTTGTCTATTATCACCAATCATTTATTTATTAATTAATTAGTTTATGTAAGTATAGACTCGTGCATATTTATTTTGTACTTTAGTAAATACAATATTCCTTTGTTTTTCAAGTAGTTCTAGCTTTGGCCACTAGAGGCCAACTCTCTCTGAGAGTTTGAGGCCAGCCTGGTCTACATAGCAAGTTCCAGGTCAGCTGGGGCTACAGGGAGACCCTAACTCAAAGACAAAGAAAAAAAGCAATAATTTACATATGTACTTTGTCTTCAATGAGGTGGAGCATGGCTCCCCACTCCTGAAGTTCAGACAGTTCATAGTGACTTCCTCCTGAATAATAGTAACAGTATAGAAAGGTGGGGACATCCATTGTGCTGGACACAGTGATGATCGCCTGTAGTCCTAGCCACTCAGGAAGCTGAAGCAAGAGGATCAGTTAAGCCAGGAGTTCAAAGCCAGACAGGGCCAGATGGATGGAAGAAAGAAATGAAGGAAAGAAGGGAGGGAAAGAGGGAGGGAGGGAGGGAAGAAGGGAGGGATGGAGGGAGGGGAGGGGAGGAGAAGAGTAGGGTTACCTTAAAAAGTGCTCTTCTCAGGGAAGTGAAGAGAAAACCCACAGGGTGGAAGGAAACCTTCACTGCTGATTCATCTGACAGAGCATTGATTTCCAGAATATATAAACTACTCAAAAAAAGAGAAGAAAACAAATGACTCACTCAAAAGATGGAGTAAGCCAGGCATGGTGGCGCACGCCTTTAATCCTAGCATTCAGGAGGCAGAGGCAGGCGGATCTTTGTGAGTTCAAGGCCAGCCTGGTCTGCATAGCGAGTTCCAGGACAGCTGGAGCTACCAGAAGACCCTGTCTCAAAAAGACAAAAAAAA
>VZQC01005766.1:2428354-2455838 GCA_009823505.1 Rhizomys pruinosus | reverse complement strand
CGCGGAGGTCAGAAGAGGGTGTCAGATTCCCCTGGAACTGGAGTTCTCCTGGAATTGGAGTTACAGACGGTTCTTAGCCGCCATGTGGGTGCTGGGGATCGAACCCGGGTCCTCTGCAAGAGCGTCGGTGCTCTTAACCGCTAGGCTATCTCTCCAGCCCCTGGAAATGCAAATTAAAATCACTTTAAGATATCATCTCACCCCAATAGGGCTGGCTAGGATTAAAAAAAAAAACAAATGATAGCTGGGTGTGGTGGTGCATGCCTTTAATCCTAGCACTTGGGAGGCAGAGGCAAGCGGATCTTTGTGAGTTCAAAGCCAGCCTGGTCTACAGAGTGAGTTCCAGGACAGCTGGGGCTACAGGGAGACCCTGTCTCAAAAAAAAAAAAAGAAAAAAGAAAAAAAAAAAACCAAACAAAAACAAAAACAAACAAATGATACCAAATGCTGGAGAAGGTGTGGGGAAAGGGGAACACTTATTCACTGCTGGTGGGAATGCAAACTTGCTCAACCTCTATGGAAAGCAGTGTGGAGAACCCTTAAAAGACTCAAAATGAGCCTACCACCTGACCCAGCCATACCACTCCTGGGTATATACCCATAAGACATCCTACCACAGAGATACATGCACAGCCATGTTTATCTTGGCTCTCTTCACAATAGCGAAGAGCTGGAACCAACCCAAGTGCCCCTCAACCAACGAGTAGATAGAGAAAATGTGGTACATCTACACAATGGAGTTCTATGCAGCTGTAAAGAAAGATGACATCATGAACTTTGCAGGTAAATGGATGGAACTAGAAGATTTTATGCTAAGTGAAGTAACACAGTCCTAGAAAAACAAAAGATGAATGGTTTCCCTCATCTGTGGATGCTAGTACCAAGTACCTAGTTGTAAGACAAACTGAGCAACATTAATGTTATATTCCTCATCTGAAAACAACTGTGCTCTTATATTGTGAATCCCTAAACAAGTTATAGAATTAACCTACCATTTATTTTCAGACCTTGGATTTTTGGTATATGCTGGAGGGTATGTATGCATCTTTTAGAGTAATAAAAATTAAAATGGAAAAATGTGAATCAAGAAATATGATATGGAAATACATACAGTTTGTTTTCAAAAGATACAATTTTAATATAGGTGCAATGTAAGAGGCTGGTGCAACTTAGCCTTTCTGGGTGCTTAATGTCCATACTGTACTTAATGTCCATACCAATTTGGCTGAGGGACCTAAGATATAACTTCGTTCCTTGCCCTCAGAGGTCAACCAAGTCTTAGGGTATTATGCATGGGGGCATCTCTTGAAATGTCCTGCAAATGTGGGTCACCAGTCTTCCTGTTCAGGGAGGTCTTGGAGAGCCACTAATGGGACTTCAGCCAGTGTCCAGTCTATAAAGAGGAAATTCTGCTCATGCAGACTAGACTCAAGTCTGGTCTAGCAAGACCTGACTTTGTCCTCGAGTGGATGGAACTGGTAAATGAAAAGCTGAAAGGAGCAAGAGGCTCCCACCCTCCACCCCCCCCCAAAAAAAACCCCAAGAGATCCCTGAGGACCAGATCCTCAACTGACCTCAAGAAAACAAAAACCTTGCTTAATCTGGGCTAACTGTGTGACCTTAAGCATCCAAAAGGAAAGTACAAAGAGAAATAAATAATCAATAAGACCAGAGAAACTGTACTGCAGATATAAAACTTGAGACCACGGCTGGAGAGATGGCCTAGCGGTTGAGAGTTACCTACTGTTCTTGCAGAGGACCTGGGTTCGATCCCCAGCACCCACATGGCATCTGAGAACTGTCTTTAACTCCAGTTCCAGGGGAATCTGACACCCTCTTCTGACCTCCATGGACTTGCATGACACGGGTACACAAAACTACATGCAGACAGTACATTCATACACATAAAAAATAAAAATAAAGGGGCTGGAGAGATGGCCTAGCAGTTAAGAGCACCGACCGCTCTTGCAGAGGATCTGGGTTTGATCCCTAGCACCCACATGGTGGCTAAGAACCGTCTGTAACTCCAATTCCAGGAGAACTCCAGTTCCAGGGGAATCTGACGCCCTCTTCTGAACTCCGCAGCATTGCATGACACGGGTGCACAAACCTACATACAGACAGTACATTCATACAAATAAATAAATAAATAAATAAATAAATAAATAAATAAATAAAATTTAAAAATAAAATAAGATAAATAAATAATTTGAGATTTTAGTAAAAAGACAAAAAGAAAAAAGAGAGAGCACTGTTGTTTGGCCTGTCTTCAATTCTTACTGGCAGGTGCATCTACTCTGTGGCTGCCACTGCTTTTGCCACTCCTCAAAGACACGAGACACAGCTTTTTAACCCTCCAATATGGACTGAAGACTCATATCTCTCCAAGAATCCTCCAAACCTTCAATGCCAGATGGGGACTACTAAAATACCCAACTTCTGTACTAAGCAGCTAAGGGGATTTCAGCCTTGTCAGAGTATAGACCGCCATTTTTGGACTACCCATATTGTATCATGGAAGCCAATATAGGGGGATCAAGACAGAATGTGTGCTTCCTGGGCTTCATTTGGGGGACCATGGGAGGGAAAGACCCCAGTGTGGAGCACAAGGGCAGGATTGATGGTTGTTTGGGCTTGCCAAGGAGGAACCTTTGAGCACTTCCTTAAGGAAAACATGACATCTTTTAGAAAAAAAAGTCCTCCAATTCAAATGATGTGTGTATGTATGTATGTATGTATATTTTTATGTATATTTATATAACTATGTATATATGTATATATATTGAAGCAATACAAGTTAGAAAGAACAACAACAACAAAAGAACTGGGGGGGAAAAAAGCTCTGGAAAGACTCAGAAAAAGATGCAAGACACATATGGCAGAGGGAAGGGACTCAGGTGGGGTGGGGGGCATGGAAATGGAAGTGACTCTAAATTCAATTGAGAAATGATGTATGATTTATGGAAAAAGTTTAATAACAATAAAAAGTGCTCTTCTCCAAAACACTAACCCTAGTCTAATTAAGATATAAACATAAGCCAGGCATGATAGGGCACACCTTTAATCCCAGCACTTGGGAGACAGAGGCAGGCAGATCTGTGACTTCAAGGCCAGCCTGGTCTACATAGCAAGCTCCAGGCCAGCTGGGACTAAAGGGAGACACTGTCTCAAAAAGACCAAAAAAAAGTTATAAACAAATCCCAATAGATATGCTCTACTGGAACTCCTCAATATTGTCAAGGTCAGCATGTCTATCAAGACTCCTGTCAAGATTATTTCAAAGTATAAGAAGCTGTTGCAAGCCAAGAATGGCTTGAAGCATGACTACTACCTGTGACATAGCATCCAAGACAGAAAAGGATATTCCACTATTTATTATTTATTTATGTTAGAGTCTCATTATTTACTTAGTATTTAGTTAATTAGCCAGTTAGCTAGATAGTTGCTTAGTTAGTGAAACTCTGTCTAAACAAACTATGTAACTCTGGAACTTGCTATGTAGACCAGGTTGGACTCAAACTCACAAAGATCTACCTGCTTCTCCCTCCTGAATGCTAGGATTAAGTAAGTTAAATTTCAGCCAGGTGTGATGGTGCATGCCTTTAATCCCAGCACTCGAGAGGCAGAGGCAGAAGGATCTCTGTGAGTTCAAAGCCAGCCTGGTCTACAGAGCAAGTTCCAGGCTAGCTTGGGCTACAGGGAGACTGTCTCAAAAAGACCAAAAACAAAAACAAATTTCTAGCCAAAAGTAAAGAAGACTTGGGAGGCAGAAGCAGGCAGATCTTTGTGAGTTCAAGGCCAGCCTGGACAGAGTGAGTTCCAGGACAGCTGTGACTACAAGGAGACCCAGTCTCGAAAAGACCAAAAAAAAAAAAAAACAACAAAACCTAATTCTCTTACTGATTTCTTTCTTCTGAGAGATTGACTGGTAGGAATATCATTTGAATTTTAGAATATGAAACCAAGGAAATTTTATTTTTTTATTTTATTTTATTTTATTTTATTTATTTTTTATGTGCATGAATGTACTGTCTGCATGTAGGTTTGTGCACCCATGTCATGTCAGAAGAGGGTGTCAGATTCCCCTGGAACTGGAGTTAGAGATGTTTCTCAGCCGCCATGTGGGTGCTGGGGATCGAAACTGGGTCCTCTGCAAGAGCAGTTGGCACTCTTAACTGCTAGGCCATTTCTCCAGCCCCATGGAAATTTTATTTATTTTATTTTTTATTATTATTATTTTTTTATTTCTGTATGTGTATGAATGTGCTGTCTGCATGCAAGTTTGTGCACCGTGTTGTGCAATGCTGTGGAGGTCAGAAGAGCGTGTCGGATTCCCCTGGAACTGCAGTTCTCCTGGAATTGGAGTTTCAGACGGCTGGCTCTTGGCCGCCATGTGGGTGCTGGGGATCGAACCTGGGTCCTCTGTAAGAGCGGTCGGTGCTCTTAACTGCTAGGCCATCTCTCCAGCCCCAGAAATTTTATTTTTTTGACTGTTGAGAAAGCATGATCATCTCTTTCTGGTGCTAAGAACTGTATGTCTAGCTCTATCCTACACATTGCTCCCGAGTTGCATTGTGTTTTTGAATGTGTAGATTTTTATTGTATTTTGATTTATTTTTTGTTTTTGCAAAACACTTAAATTTGTTGGCATGCAATTTGCATGCTATACAATGCAGCGGATGAGGTCAGTGGTATTTAGATTCTCCACCGAGCTTACCATCATCACCACTGTCAATTTCAGTATGTTCTTATCACGCCAGAAGAAAATCCACTTGGTAGCAGTCACTCCTGTTCTTCCTTCACCAGGTTCAGACAACTACTGACCTGCTTTCTGTCAACATGGATTGACTTATTCTAGTGTTTAATAAAAAATCACATATATTGATGTGTGTGTGTGTGTGTGTGGGTGTATTTGTGTGTGTGCACGCTGCTCAAATTCAGAGCCTTGAGCATACTACATATGCATTCTACCACTGAGTTACTGGCTCCTCAACTGACTTCNACGTCTGGTCTAGCAAGACCTGACTTCGTCCTCAAGTGGAGCTCGGAACTTGCGTAATCTGAAAAGCTTGAAAGGAGCAAGAGGCTCCCACCCTCCACCCCCCAAAAACAACAAAAACCCCAAGAGATCCCTGAGGACCAGAACTCAACTGACCTCAAGAAAAAAAAAAACCTTGCCCTTAATTGGGCCTAACTCGTGGCCTTAACGCATCCAAAAGGAAAGTAAAACGAGAAATAAATAATCAACTAAGACCAGGCAGAAACTGTATTGCAGGAATATAAAAACTTGTGACCACGGCCGCTGCGAGAATCTACGGTTGAGAGTTACCCTACCTGTTCCTCTCGCACCCCGCCACGGAGTTCGCAATCCCCGACCACATGGCATCTCGAGAACTGTCTTTAACTCCAGTTCCAGAGGGAATCTTGTACCCTCTTCTGGTGACCTCCATGGACTTTGAAGACACGGGTACACAACAAAACTACAATGCCCAGACAGTACATTAATACACATAAAAAATAAAATAATAGGGGCTGGGAGTATGGACCTCAGCATTAAGGGCACCGACCGATTCTAGCAGAGGATCTGGGTTTGTCCCTGAGCTACCCAATGGTTGGCTAAGAACCGTCCGTAACCTCCAATTCCAGGAGAAACCAGCTCAAGGGATATCCGAGACCCTCTTCTGAGACCCTCCGCACTTGCATGACACGGCGTTGCGACAAATACATCAACAGTACATTCATGACACAAATAAATAAAATAATACATAAACATAAATAAAATAATAAAATAAAATCTTAAAATTAAAAGATAAATAAATATTTGAGATATTTAGGTAACAAGACAAAAAAGGATAAAAGACGACGAGCACTGTTTTTGTTTGGTCTGTGTTCAGTTCTTACTGGCAGTGCATCTACTCTGTGGCTGTCACTGCTTTTGCCACTGCTTTTGCCATCCTCAAAGACGTGAGAAGACACAACTTTTCAACATTCCAATACAGACAGAAGACTCATGTCTCTCCAAAAAATCCTCCAAACCTTCAAATCAATGCCAGATGGGGACTACTAAAATACCCAACTTCTGTACTAAGCAGCTAAGGGGATTACAGCCTTGTCAGGTTTGACCCGCCATTTTTGGATACCCATATTGTATATGGAAGCCAGTATAGGGGGATCAGAAAATGTGTGCTTCCGGGCTTCTTTGGGGACCATGGGAGGGAGACCCCAGTGTCGAGGCACAAGCGCAGATTATGAGTTGTTTGGGGCCTTGCACAAGGAGGAACCTTTTGCAGCACTTTGCCTTAAAAGGAGAAAACATCGCAATCTTTTAAGAAAAAAAAAAAAAAAAGTCTCCAATTCAAAATGATTGATTTGTGTTCGTAGATGTATGTATTTATATTTTTAGTATTTTATAAACTATGTATATATGTATATATATTAAGCAATACATGTTTAGAAAGACAACAAAAACAAAAGAACTGGGGGGAAAAAAAAAAAAAGCTCTGGAAAGACTCCAGAAAAAGATGCAAGACACACTATGGAGAGGGGAAGGGCTCAGGTGGGGTTGTGGGGCATGGAAAGGGAAAAGACTCTAAATTCAATTGAGAAATGATGTATGATTTATGGAAAAGTTTAATAAATAACAATAAAAAGTTGCTCATTCTCAAACACTAACCTAGGTCTATTTAAGATAAATAACAAAAGCCAGGCATGATGGGGCACCACCTTTAAACCCAGCATTGGGGGAAGACAGAGGCAGGCAGATCTGTGATTTCAAAGCCAGCCTGGATTTACATGGCAAGCTCCAGGCAGCTGGGACTAAAGGGAGACACTGTACTCACAAAGACCAAAAAAAAGAGTTATAAACAAATCCCAACTGAATATGCTGTCTCTGGACTTGGAAAAACTCCTCAATATTGTCAAGGTCAGCATGTCTATCAAGACTCCTGTCAAGATTATTTCAAAGTATAAGAAGCTGTTGCAAGCCAAGAATGGCCCTCTCTCGCCATGCTATAACCTGTGACATCAGCATCCAAGACCAGGGAAGAAGATATTCATCTATTTATTATTTATTATGTTAGAGTCTCATTATTTACTTAGTATTTAGTTAATTAGCCAGTTAGCTAGATAGTTGCTTAGTTAGTGAAACTCTGTCTAAACAAACTATGTAACTCTGGAACTTGCTATGCTAGACCAGGTTGGACTCAAACTCACAAAATCTACCCTGCTTCTCCCTCCTGAATGCTAGGATTTTTTTTTTTTTTATGTCTTGAAAGATTTTTCTGCATGCCTTTAATCCTAGCATTCACTCGAGAGGCAGAGGCAGAGGATCTCTGTGAAGTTCAAGCCATCCCTGGTCTACAGGCAAGTTCCAGGCTAGAGCTGGGCTACAGGGACGTCTCAAACAAAGACCAAAAACAAAAACAATTTCTTAGCCAAAAGAGTATAAGAAGGACATTGGAGGCAGAAGCAGCAGATCTTTGTGGAGTTCAAGGGCCAGCCTGGACAGAGTGATAGTTTCCAGGACACTGTGACATACAGGGAGACCAGTCTCGAAAAGACCAAAAAAAAAAAAAAAAAAAAAAAAAAAAGACTTGGGGTCTGCAACTCCATGACCATGAACCTGAAGCAGAGTATACTTACCTCAGATCGGTGCTAGGGATTGATATAGCCAACCAAAATGATGAATTACCTCTGAGGGCCTGGAGAGATGGCCTTGCAGAGGACCAGGGTTAGAGTGTCAGCAGCCAGATGGCAGTTAACACCTGTCTATAACTCCATTCCAGGGGATCCCAGCGCTGTTCCATTTCTGTAGCACACATGTACCACTTACTACATGCAAAAAGTAAAAGCACTCATACAAGTAGTGGTAAAACGTTTACTAGAAACAGGGGTTTTTTTGCTGAGCTGTTGGGCACAATACCTTTGATCCCGTACTTGGGAGCCAGATGCAGGCAGATCTCTGAGTTCGGTGCGAAGGCCCAGGTGTCCTGTCTTACATAGTGAGTTCCAGGGGACCAGCTGGGGCTAAAGGGAAAAAAAAAAAAAAAAAAAAAAATATTTTGTTTTTTATATGGGTAATAATAAAATAAAAATAAATAATTAAAATAAATTTTAAAAAAGGTTTTTTGTGTGGTGGCTCGGTTAGAGGCCCGGACTGCTCTTAAGAGGACCCGTGGGGTGTTTTTCTGCCCAGCCCCATGGCTGGCGGTTTTATGCCGTCTGAACTTCCAATTCCAGGAGAACTCCGCTCCAGGGGAATCCGAACCCGGTTTGTCTCCGCGGCGTTGCACGACACAGGTGTGTTTGTTTGTGTTTGCACAGACTGATGAGGCGTAGTACCATTACAACAATACAGAACTAAATAAAATTAATTAAAAAAAAAAAATAGGTTGTGTTGTGTTTACTAATAGGTTGAGAAAAGAGAGCGGGCATGGGGTAATGCCTGTCCTAGCACTCAGGAGGCAAAAAAAAAAAAAAAAAAAAAAAAATTTTTTTTAAATGTTAATAAAGCGATCCCCTAAAGATTAACTTTTTATGATTGGGTTGTGGGTTGCTGGTAGGGAGTCGTTTAAAATAGGTGCTCACTGGTGAGGTATCTGGGCATTGTTGGTGTGGCGCACGCCTTTTATTTGCAGTCACTCATGTGGGGCGAGGAGGCGGACTTTGTGGATTGGTGTGAGTTCAAGGCCAGCCGTGGTCTACGTCTTTTTCCAGGACAGCTGTGGCTACAGGAGACCCTGTTCAAAAAAGACACACCCCCCCCCCCCCAAAAAAAAATAGTCTCACTGTGTAGCTGAGGCTGGCCTGTAACTCCACCTCTGCCTCTCCAGTGCTGGGATAATTGGTCCATACAACCACACCAAGCAAAACCTCATCTTCACCCTAGTGCCAAACAACCTAAGCCTGTAAGGCTCCTTGAACCGGTGTGAGCAGATGCTTAGTAATAATTCACATGGCAGTTTTCTCTACTCTGCAAACAGGTTCGATATACGTAGGCGGCACCCAAGAGCTTTGTCTGTTCCTCTGACCCTGGCTCCCATTGACTGATAGGCTGGCAGCTGGCCCAGTCTGGGAGAGCTTCTTTCTCTTGCCTGTAAATCTGGAGCAGTCAATGAATCAATATGGAGCCAGAGAGCGCAGCCCTGAGATCGTGTCCCAGTGCTCAGCCTCTGAGGTCTCCAGGGCGTGCGGAAAGCATTTGGCTATTTGGCTCGGCTCTCTTTTTTCTTTTTCTTTTTTTTTTTTTTCTTCTTTTTTTTTTTCCAATTCTAGAAGTCTCCTAGAAACCTCCTAAGCTCAAAATTTTGTCTTGCAATCAAAATAAGCTTAATTAACATAAACTTCAATATATATTTATTGAGCACCTTTTACACTGTAGCTATTGTGTGAGGTTCAGGGGATTTGGGAACACACAGATGATCTTTTTAGATTGTGGTGGGTTTGGAGGGATTATTTCGTTTTAGGTGTTTGTTTTTTATAGAGATGGGCTTGTGCATTCTAGGCAGATACAGTTGAGCTAACATCCTCAACCCTTTTTACTTAAAAAATTTACATTTAGTATGTGTGCATACATGTGTGTACATACATGTGTGTGCATGTATGTTTGTGTATGTATGCATGTGAGGTGGGGAAGCTCCTGCCACGGCATACGTGTGGAAGTCAGAGGACGATATGCCAAATACGAAGCTGAAGCTGCCACGCCAATGCCCTAACTAAAGAACCAAGACTTCTCTGACCGTCTGTCCCCCTGTGTCTTGATCTTTTTCCTTTCTCCGAAGTTCCCTTCTCTGTCTACGTATAGATTCTCCAAAAGGAGCTCAAGTACCAGTCTCAGCTGCCATGCAGCCCCTCCTCGGGAATCTCAGCAAGCAGGGAAGAGGACCAATGTGACAGAAGATACCGGGGTTTACAACACAGGCCTTGCCACAAAGCAACCTCCTCCTCTTTTTCTTCCTCCCTCTTCCTCTTCCCTCCTCCTCCTCTTCCTCCCCCCTCCTCCTCTTCCTCCTCCTTCTCCTCCTCTTCCTCCTCCTCCTCCCTCCTCCTCTTCCTCTTCCTCCTCTTCCTCTTCCTGCTCCTCCTCTTCCTCCTCCTCCTCTTCCTCCTCCTCCTCCTCTTCCTCCTTCTCCTCCTCTTCCTCCCTCCTCCTCCCTCCTCCTCCTCCTGAACCAGAATTCCCAGGCATTCCAGTGTTACCTGAAGGAAATCCATATCCAGTCAATGCCAACTGGATTTAGAGATCACCCCCAGAGCCAGTGGGAACAGCACTGTGATCCCCAGACATAGCCCAGGAGGGGTTGGTGCAGGGGTAGCTGCCTTCTCATAGAGTGGGTGAGGTGAGGCAGATCCATGGCTCCGCCTGTATCCTACCTTCTCAGAGACCACCATGCTCCTGCCAAGATGAGTAGTGAGCTTGCCAGAGCTTCTCTTGGCCCTGACAACATTCATTGTGCTCTGCCATGCAAACCTAGACAAATGACAGGCACCCCAAGGGCAGCTGATTTCACCCTATCTCTGAGTCCCCTGCAAAATGGCCTGAGTTAGCATTTGTTACTGACCCCTCCCCATGTCTAAACATATGCTTTACTTATGTTGTACATTCTTCTATTCTACAACATTTATCCAGAAATTGCTATGCATGTGAGAAATATTGATTATTTGAGAATATAGCAATAAATAAAACCAAAGACACACTGTAATCCCAGCTCTTGGGAGGCAGAAACAGGTAGATGGCAAGTTTGAAATCAGCCAAGGCTAAACAGTGAGGCCCTGTCTCAAAAAATAAAGCGCTGAGCATGATGATGCATGTTATAATCCAAGTGCTTGGGAAGTAGAGTCAGGATGATCAGGGCCAGCTTTAGCTAAATAGCCATTTAGAAGATAGCCTGGGCTACATAAGGCTATTTTTAAAAAAATAGAGCTGGAGGGACAGCGTGGCCATTAAAGGCTAAGGCTAACTATATATATATATATATATATATATATATATATATACANGTGAGTTCCAAGCCAGCAGGGGCTACAGGGAGACCCTGTCTCAAAAACACCAAAAAAAAAAAAAAGGAATTAAAAAGTAACCCCTTAAAAAAATACCCCCTTAATTGCTGGAGAGATGATGGCTTAGTGGTTAAGAGCACACATTGATTTTACGGAGGACCTAAGTTTGGTTTCCAACACCCACGTTGGGTGGCTCACAGCCACCTCTAACTGCAGGTGCAAGGGGGGAAGACCTGAAGAACTCAGACCCTGGGTGACAATGGCACTGTCATTTTCCTGGGGTCTCCTTGGGCTCCCATAGCCATGGGAATGCTACATTTCAGGCAGGAGAGAGGTGAATGGAAAAAAACCTCAAACTTGCCAAAACAAAATGGAATTGTTTTTGTCAATTGAACCAAAAAGCAGACTAACAAACTGTCAGGTTATAAAGGAAAGATTCTGGGCTAGAGAGATGACTCAGTGGTTAATAGCACTGGCTGCTCTTGCAGAGGACGCAGGTTCAGTTCCCTGTCCCCACACGACAACTACCAACCATCCTTACCTCCAGTTCCAAGGGATCTGGTGCCCTCTTCTGACCTCTGTGGGCATTGCATGCTACAGGTGCATCTACCTACATGCAGGTAATACAGTCATACACATAAAATAAAAATAATAAATAAAAATTTAAAAATAATAAAGGGAATGTTCTTTTTTGTTTGTTTGCATGTTGTTTATTTATTTTATTACATTTATTTATTTTGTATGTGTATGTGGCGGGGGGAGCAGGTGGGGGAGTGGGTGGGGGGTAGTCTGTGTATTCCACAGCATACATGTGGAAGCCAGAGGACAGCTTAGAGTCCGTTGACTTTCACTGCATAGTTTCCAGAGATCAAGCTAAGGTGTTACCAGCTGAGCCATCTCGCCAGCCCCTAAATTATTTTTTAATGTCATTTATTTATTTGTACATGTGTGCATTTGTGGGCACATGCACTTGACATTCCTCAAGTGGAGGTCTGAGGACTCCCTTAGAGAGTCCTTTCTCTTTTTCTACCATGTGGCTCCCTGGATCAAATTCAAGCCATCAGATTTGGCAACAATCATTTATATCTTGAAGTGAGCACCACCATGGCCAGCTTAAAGGAAAGATTCTTACACACAATTTCCTGTTCATAATTATCATGAAAGACTCTGCCAAGATGCTAAGTTTGGGGGCCAGAGAGATGGCTCAGTGGTTAAGAGCACCGATTGCTCTTGCAGAGGACCCAGGTTCGATTCCCAGAGCCCCCCTGGTGGCTAAGAACCATCTTTAACTCCAGTTCCAGGGAAATCCAACACCCTCTTCTGACCTCCGCGTCATTGCATGACACAGGTGTGCAAACCTACATGCAGACAGTACATTCATACACATACAAAATAAGTAGGGCTGGAGAGATGGCCTAGCGGTTAAGAGCACCGACCGCTCTTACAGAGGACCCGGGTTCGATCCCCAGCACCCACATGGCAGCTGAGAGCCATCTAAAACTCCAATTCCAGGAGAACTCCAGTTCCAGGGGGAATCCAACACCCACTTCTGACCTCCGCGGCATTGCATGACATGGGTGCACAGACTTGCATGCAAACAGTACATTCATACACATACAGAAATAAACAAAAAAATTTTTAAAATATTAAAAAAAATAATAAGTAAATAAATTTTTAAAAAGATGCCAAGGTTGTAGGTTGTATAGAGGCCACATCAAAGCTAAGCAAAAAGTGCTTGTCACTGGGCATGGTGTCACATTCCTTTAGTCCCAGAACTCAGGAAGCAGAAGCAGGCAGATCTCTGTGAGTTTGAGGCCAGCCAGCTCTACATAGTGAGTTCCAAACCAATTAGTGCTACACAGTGAGACCCTGTCTAAAAGAAAAATATGGCTGGAGAGATGGCCCAGCGGTTATAAACACTGGATGCTAACTGACAAGAACTCAAGTTCTAAGGGGTCCAACACCCCCTTCTTGTCTCTGCAGGCATTGCATGACACAGGTATGCTTAAATACCTACAGGCAAAATACTCATACACACAAAATGTTTTAATTGCTGGGCATGGTGACACGTAAAAATGTCCATTCTACCCAAACTATTGTACAGACAAAAAAATAATAATTTTTAAAGTAATAAAGCAAAGGTAGAGGAGGGCTGAAGTAGGGGCTCAGTGGGTAAAGTGCTTGCTGAACAAATGTGAGGACCTGAATTCAGATCCTCAGCACCCACAGAAAAAACTGGGCAAGGCACTACACACTGCCAGTAAGCCCAGCATTGGGGAGACTAACACAGGAGGATCCTGGGGCTCGCTGCCTGGCCAGCAGGCCTAGTCCTTTGGTGAACTCCAGTTTCAGTGAGAGACCCTGTCCCAAAAAATAAGGTAGGAAGCAATTGTGGAAGACACCTAGTATGGACCTCTGGTCTCTACAAACACACACAGGCAGACATACCCTTCTCTCACACACACACACACACACACACACACTGCACACACCAAGAAGGGAGGAGAAAATGAATGTTGGAATGAACAATACCTGTGTACCCATTAGGCACCAGCTGATGACTCCAATGATCTTGTTTGGTTTGGGTTTTTGTTTTGTTTTGTTTGTTTTGTTTTTTTGGTCTTTTCGAGACAGGGTCTCCCTGTAGCCCCAGCTGTCCTAGAACTCACTCTGTAGACCAGGCTGGCCTTGAACTCACAAAGATCCACCTGCCTCTGCCTCCCGAGTGCTAGGATTAAAGGCGTGAACCACCACGCCCGGCTTGGTTTGGGGGTTTTTGAGACAGGGTCTCACTGTGTATATAAACCTGTGTGTCCAAAATCCACTCTGTTAACCAGGCTGGTCTCTAACTTATGATGAGCCCCTCAACTACAGACACTTTCTGCACAGGTATATAAATAAAAGAGGAGCTGTAAAGCATTTATCCTTCTGCCAGACTATACACAAATGGAAGAGTGTAGAATAAGTCAGTAGAATAAGGGGCAGGATGGAGACCATTTATAGGTAATCTTCCCTCAGGGCAATTGGATGATTAGAAGTGAATGTTGGTCTTTTGTATCCTACATTTGACTCCAGCCTATGTACTCTAATTGGTGATCTGCTGTATTAGTCCTTCAAAGAAACAAATTCAATAGCAAAATTGTAGTATAACAATACAATATGTAACAGTGTATACATATGAAGTGATTTGCTAATGGAATTGGCACATGCAATTATGAAGGCTATGAAGTCCTACGGCATGCTCTCTGAAAGCTGGAGACACTCAGAGCCCGACAATATTCTTCAGTCCAAGTTCAGAGGCCTCTGGAGTGGGAAAGCAGATGATGTAATATTCAATCCAAGGCCTGAGAACCTGGGTATCAGACCTCTAGTGTAAGTCCTGGAATCCAAAAGCCAGAGAACTTGAAGTTCCAATGTCCAGAAGGAAGAGGAAGTTGCCTTTCTGCCCTACAGAGGCTTGGAGGAGCATCAGATTGGAAAGGTGTCAGATCCCTCAGGAACTGGGGTTAAAATGGTTGCTGGCCCATGTGGGTGCTGGAAATCTAAACTTCTGTTTCAAGAACAACCATTGCTCTTGACACCTCTGAGCCATCTCTCTAGCTGTCCTGGAACTCACTCTGTAGACCAGGCTGGCCTTGAACTCACAAAGATCCACCTGCCTCTGCCTCTGCCTCCCAAGTGCTAGGATTAAAGGCGCGCACCACCACACCCAGCTGTTAATTATTTCTTTTAAAGATTCTTAAATTTATTCTTATTTTATGTATATAAGTGCTTTGTTTGCATGTATGTATGTATGTATGCCACATGCATGCAGTGCCCATGAAGGCCAGAAGAGGAAGATATTGTCATCTGGAACTGGAGTTATAGGCAGTTGTGATCTGCTGTGTGGGTGCTGGGGACGGATGGAACCCACGTGCTCTGCAAGAGCAAGTACTCTTAACTACTAAGCCATCTCTCTGTTGCTCATAATTTGTGTGTGTGTGTGTGTGTGTGTGCGTGCACATGTGTGCGCACACGTGCATTTTTGCACCAGTGCATTCATGCACATGATAAGAGGAAAGACAAATGGCTCAGGATCCACATGGTGGGTCAGAGGACAGCTTTGTTGAGTCAGTTCTCAAATTCTGCCTTTACATGATGTCTGAAGACCAAACTCAAGTTACCAGGCTTGTTCAGAAGTGCCTCTATTTTCTGGACCATCTCATTGGCATTGTTTTTGTGTTTGTGTGTGTGTGTGTGTGTGTGTGTGTGTGTGTGTGTGTGTGTATGTGTGTGTGTGTGTGTGTTTGTGTCTGTGTGTCTTTTTGAGACAGGGTCTCCTGCAGTCCCACTTTGGAGACCAGGCTGGCCATGAACTCACAGAGATCCGAATGCACCACCATGCCCAGCCCTGTTTTTAGTTTTTAAGACAAAATCAATTGCATATCGCCTGACCTTGAACTCTCTATGAAGTCTGACAATGACCTTGAATTCCTGATTCTTCTTCCTCAGCCTCTCAAGTGCTGGGATGACGGGCATAAGCTACTACACTGCTTATGAGATGCAGGGGATTGAGCCCAAGGCCTTGTGGAAGCTAGACAAGCACTGTACCAGCTGAGCTACATCCCTAGCTCCCAGCTGAGAACAGTGTAATTTATTTTATTTTATTTTATTTTTTGTCTTTTTGAGACAGGGTCTCCCTTTAGTCCCAGCTGGCCTAGAACTCACTTTGTAGACCAGGCTGGCCTTGAACTCACAGAGATCCACCTGCCTCTGCCTCCCAAGTGATAGGATTAATCAGCGGTAAGAGTGTATTTTAATGTATGTTAAATGAAACTATGAGATGTCAAAAGTCCTGCATGTGATCATTATTTTATGGCTGTGTAAGAAATGTTTGTGGGAAAATATATATCTATGATATTTTGGGGGTAGAGTATAATGGTATCTGGTTTCAACTTCAAGGTAGTTCAGCAAAAACATAATAATTTGGGATGGAGAAATGGCTCAGTGGTTAAGAGCACTTGCTGTTCTTGCAGAGGATTGGAGTGTGGTTCCCAGAATACACGTCTAGTGGCTCACAACTCAGCTAGGCAAGAGAGACAGCTCAGTGATTAAGAGCTCTTGCTGGCCGGGTGGCGCACGCCTTTAATCCCCGCACTCGGAAGGCAGAGATAGGTATCCACCTATGTGGGTTCAAGGCCAGCCTGGTCTACAGAGCGAGCTCCAGGACACCTGGCACTAAAAGGGAGACCCTGTCTCAAAAATACCAAAAACAGTGTAAAACCAAAAAGAAAAAAAAAAAAAAAAAACGACAGCTCTTGCTGTACATTCATGAGGACTCTTTAGATTCCAGCACCCATGTAACACCCAGCACCCATGTAACAAGTGGGGCATTCCATGCACACGTGTAACACAGTTCCTAAGAAGCAGAGTCAGTAGATTGCTGGGGCTTGCTGGCTTGGGTCTAGCTGAGAAAATGCCAGCCCCAAGTTCAAGGACAGACCCTGCCTCAAAGGAATAGGTAAAGAGTGACAGAAGGATATCCCATACCCTCTTCTGCCCTACACACACACACACACACATGCACAGAGCAGCTGATGCTTGTAATCCCACATGGGAGGTAGAGACAGTATGATCAAGATTCAAGGTCAACCTCAGCTACCTGGTGAGCTCAAACCCAACCTGGGTTACCTGAGATTCTGTCTCACAAAGAAACCTGGGGCTGGAGAGATAGCCTAGTGGTTAAAAGCGCCGACTGCTCTTGCAGAGGACCCAGGTTTGATTCCCAGCACCAACATGGCAGCTGAGAACCATCTTTAACACCAGTTTCAAGGAAATCCAACACCCTCTTCTGACCTCTGCAGCATTGCATGACACGGGTGCACAAACCTACATGCAGACAGTGCATTCATACACATAAAAAAATAAATAAATAAATAAAAACAAATAAAAGAAACAAAACCTAAGGGCCTGGGAATTAGGCTTAGTTGTTAGTGTTTACCTGTCATGCACAAAGCCTTGGGTTTGATCTCTAGCGCCAGATGAGTCAAGCATGGTAGCACATGCCTATAATCTCACTATAGGGTAGGAGGGTCGGAAATTCGAAGTCATCCACATTTTCCTAGTGACTTCAAGGCCAGCTTGGACAACAAGAGACTCTATCTTGATTGAAAACAAACAACAGGGGGCTGGAGAGATGGCCTAGCGGTTAAGAGCGCTGACTGCTCTTGCAGAGGTCCCAGGTTCGATCCCCAGCACCCACATGGTGGCTGAGAACCGTCTTTGACTTCAGTTCCAGGGGAATCTGACGCCGTCTTCTGACCTCCATGGCATTGCACGACACAGGTGCACAAACCTACATGCAGACAGTACACTCATACACATTAAAAAATAAATAAAATAAAAAAGAATTGAAGGAAGCCTGTTTAAAAAAAGTAAAATAAAAACAAACAGCAAAAAAATACATTAACAAAATCAACCTTCTAGAATCCTTTGTAAAGGGCTGGGGCTAGGCAGGTGTGGTTATTTGTGCCAGTAACCCTAGCACTCAAGAGGCTGAGGTACGGGTATCACAGTGGTTCTGAGGCCAGCCTGGGCTACATAGCAAGTTCCAGGACAGGCTAAACTTCAGAGTAACACCCTGTGTCAAAAGCAGGAAGAGAGAGAGAGAGAGAGAGAGAGAGAGAGAGAGAGAGAGAGAGAGAGAGAGAGAGAGAGAGAATATAAAGGGATGGGCCTGAGGCCCAGATGTAGAATGCTTGTAAGGCCTGGATTGGATCTCCAACACCACAAAAATGAAAAATAAATAAAGCCTTTCATAAACTAGACTCTAAATGCCCTAAGGAAATGGCCTGATGTTTTCCAGAGCACACCTCAAGGTCTGACTTGTAGACCTGCTTGTTTATGAATGAACTGACTGTGCCACGTTATTTTTTCAGAACAATGGGCCTCACCCACCATGTCTTTATGCTCTTTTTTCTTCTCTTTCTTTCTTTTTTCAACACTAGGGACTGAACCCTGGGCCTCACACAGGCTGGGCAATGGACCCTGGGCCTCACATAAGCTGGGCAATGGACCCTGGGCCTCACACAGGCTGGGCAAAGGACCCTGGCCTCACACAGGCTGGGCAATGGACCCTGGCCTCACACAGGCTGGGCAAAGGACCCTGGGCCTCAAACAAGCTGGGCAATGGACCCTGGGCCTCACGCAGGCTGGGCAAAGGACCCTGGGCCTCACACAGGCTGGGCAATGGACCCTGGGCCTCACGCAGGCTGGGCAATAGCTCTGCTCATACCTGCCTGTCCCCAGCCTTTATTTCCTTCTCTCTCTCTCTCTCTCTCTCTCTCTCTCTCTCTCTCTCTTTCTTCTTTCCTTTGTGTGTGAGTAGGGGCTGTGAAGTTGAAATAGCCAAGCCTGGCCTCACCATGTAACCAAGTATGACCTTGAACTCTTTTTTTTTTAATTTTTTATTTATTTTTTATGTGTATGCGTGTACTGTCTGCATGCAGGTCTGTGCACCCATGTCGTGCAATGCCGCGGAGGTCAGAAGCGGGTGTCAGGTTCCCCTGGAACTGGAGTTAAAGACGGTTCTCAGCCACTATGTGGGTGCTGGGGATCGAACCCAGGTCCTCTGCAAGAGCAGTCGGCGCTCTTAACCTCTAGGCCATCTCTCCAGCCGCTGACCTTGAACTCTTGATCCTCCTGCCTGTTCCTCCAAGTACTTCCAAGTGCTGAGATTACAGGAGCTCTTCCCCATACCTGGCTATTCTCCTGCCTCAGCCTCTTGAGTGCTGGCATCACCCACCACATCAGGCTCTGGACCCAGATATTCCACGGCCTCCTCCTGTCTGTATGTCTGCTCTTTGCTTCCAGTTGAAGCACAGCTTGTGCTGGCAGGGGAGTTCCTCTGCCTGATCAGTTTTACAGCCTAATTTTCACCCAGAGAGGAGCTGTGCCTTCCTCCTGCCTAGAAAAAAAAAATTTAAATGCCAGGGAGGGTTCTGATTGGTCCATTGAGTATCACAGGCTTGGGTGAAATACCAGGGACTGAGCAGAGCACCATAAGGGGAGAGGGGCCCTATGTCAGATAGAAAAGCTAATGCAATGTGCAGCCATCACAGGAACTAGCTTTGCAGATACTGGGGGGGGGGGGATGCGTAGTAGTTAGGATGACTTTGAATGTCTGATCTCCTGCCTGAACCTCCTCCTCCCCAGTGCTGGAACCACAAACATGGACCACCATGCTCAGTTTATTCCAAGGTAGGGTTCAAACCTTGGGTCTCTCGCACTCTTGCATGCTAGGCAAGCATGTGTGTGTGCATAAATGTGTTTGTACCATAGCTTAGGAATGGAGGTCAGAGGACAACTTGCGTGTGTGTGTGTGTGTGTGTGTGTGTGTGTGTGTGTGTATGTGCATAAACGTGTTTGTACCATAGCTTAGGAATGGAGGTCAGTGGACAACTTGCAGGAGCTGGTTCTCTCCTTCTGCCATGTGGGTCCCAGGAACCAAACTCAGGTCATCTAGCTTGGTATGAACATCTTTTTTTTTGAGACAGGGTCTCCCTGTAGCCCCAGCTGTCCTGGAACTTACTCTGTAGACCAGGCTGGCCACCCACCTCTGCCTCCGGAGTGCTAGGATTAAAGGCATGCTCCACCACACCCGGCTGGTAGGGGAGATCTTTAACCACTGAGCAATCCTACCCACCTCTCCCCTGACACATGCACCTTATTTTTTAGGACAATATCTCTCACTGAACCTGGAGATTACTAGTTGGCCAGCAAGCCCCAGGACTCTCCTGTCTGTGATAGTGCTGGGTTTCCTGACACATGTAGCTGCCTCTGGCTTGGTTCTGTAGGTCTGGAGTTCTAGAGCCAGGTCCTCACACTTGTACAGCAAGCACTTTACCTGCTAGCCATCTCCCCAGCCCTATCTGTCCATTTTGTGACAAGGTTGCCCAGGCTGGGCTCCAACTGACAATCCTGCTACCTCAGTCTCCTGAATGCTAAGATTATAGGATCATTGTGTCAAGTTGCCATGTTTGGTTACTGTTTGTTTATTTATTTATTTATTTATTTTTGTCTTTTTGAGACAGGGTCTCCCTTTTTGAGACAGGGCCTGGAGCTCACTCTGTAGACCAGGCTGGCCTTGAACTCACAGAAATCCACCTGCCTCTGACTCCCAAGTGCTGGGATTAAAGGTGTGTGCCACCATGCGTGGCTCTTTTTAATTTTTTTAAAATCTTATTTATTTTTTATGTGTATGAATGTACTGTCTGCATGGAGGTTTGTGCACCCCTGTCATGCAACACCGTGGAGGTCAGAAGAGGGTGTCAGATTCCCCCGGAACTGGAGTTAAAGTTCTCAGCCACCATGTGGGTGCTGAGATCGACCCCGGGTCCTCTGCAAGAGCAGTCGGCGCTCTTAGCCGCTAGGCCATCTCTCCAGCCCTTTTTGTTGTGAATATTGTTCCCAGTTTGCTATTTACCTTCAATTTTAGCCATTCAATAAACACCCACTTTGTACTAGGCTCTTGCACCTGTCACTACTGTTTCTTCAACTGTGTCCTCTGTGGGATAGGTGACAGTTTTCACTAAACCCTTTTCAGTCCTAAGAATGTGCTCCAAGAGGCAGGCGGATCTCTGTGAGTTCAAGTCCTCACTAGTGTACAGAGTGAGTTCCAGGCCAGCTGAGGCTGCAGGGAGTCCCTGTTTCAAAAACGCCATAAAAAATTAAAAAAAAAAAAGAACCTACTCCAGCCCCTTCATAGGACTTAGGCACTCCCAATACCTCTAGAAAAACCCAAACTGTTTCTTCCATTCACCCAGGCACTACTGTCAGTGTGAGGATCCTTGAACTGGTTTTGGCAAAAAGAAAAAAAACTGTGCGTCAAAAACCCAAGCCTTGGGAGGGAATGGACTCTGGAAAGGGCGGCTGGAAGCAGTCACGGCAGCTCTTCCTCTTGTTCAGTTGTGCTCTTTCTGGAGCCACAAAGATGCTCCCTGCTTGATTATGTTCTCTGCAGACCTGCTTCCCTGTGCTCTGGAGGAAGAGAGGAGGCCTGCACAAGCTCAAACTGTGTATTCACTCCAACGTCAAGTGCGTGCTCCAAGTCCTTACTGAGAACTCAGCTTTTACTTACCAATGGGTTGCTGGGTGCTAGGGACTGAACGCAGAGATGTACGTATGATCCACCATGATCTAAACCCCCAGCCCCTGAACCAAGACTTTTTTTTATTTTTTTGTTCGTTTATTTTAATTTTTTTTAAAGACAGGGCGTCCCTCTATACCACAGGCTGGCCTGAAATGCACTATATAGCCTAAGCTAACAATGAATTTACAGCAATCCTCCGGCCTTAGCCTCCTAAGCATTGAGATTATAGGCATGAGTCATGACTGACTATGGATTAGAATCTTAAGAACATCCTGTTTAGCCGGGCATGGTGGTGCATGCCTTTAATCCTAGCACTCTGGAGGCAGAGGCAGGTGAATCTTTGTAAGTTCAAGGCCAACCTGGTCTACAGAGCAAGTTCTAGGCCAGCTGGGGCTACAGAAAGACCCTGTCTCGAAAAGACCGAAAAAAGAAGAACATCCTGTTTAATGGCCAAATGCAAAGAATAGAGGGATCTGAACACCCAGGAGGGAGCCAGTGAGATGACTCAGCAGGTATCAGTGCATGCAAAGTTATCCTCTGGGCTCCACACATCTCTCTCTTCCTCTCTGTCTCTCTCACCCGAGCTTGGGCATGTGTGGGCTAACATTTCAGCCAGCATGCGTTCAGAGTCATGAGTGACGATCACACAACCTCTCTGTGTACCCCCAGGGAGTTGAGATGACATGTGATGCTTTGGAGATCTGGGACTGGCCACTGTGAGGTGACTTTAAGTTGGCCTCCCCTGATATACTTAAGCTGCTCACCCTGTAAGAATAAACAGATTTTTACAAGTTGTACCAACTGATGAGATCTCGGGGTTGTTATTGCAAGCATATTCTTCTTAGCCAGATCGATTGTGGGGCTATAATCTTACAGCTAACTCTTGAGTCCATTCGTGGGAATTATCAGTTCCCCCGCTGACTGGTCGCATCAGTTCCACAGCTTCTTGGTTGTGTGTGGGCCGTGGGACCACTGGGCCTCGGGAGCCAACAGCATCACACACACACACACACACACACACACACACACACACACACACAAATCATACATGATAATACTAAAAATGATTCTCTTTTTTTTAATTTTATTTATTTTCATATGTGTATGAATGTACTGTCTGCATGCAGGTTTGTGCACCCGTGTCCTGCATTCCGCAGAGTCAGACAGAGGGTTGTCGAATTCCCCTGGAGCTGGAGTTTTAAAGACGGTTTTTCAGCTTGCCATGTGGGTGCTGGGGATGACAACCTGGGTTCCTCTGCAAGACAGTCGGCGCTTTAATGCTGGCGGCATCTCTTCCAGCCCCTTAAAACATGATTTTCTTTTTTGCACGACATTGGGATTGCACCACACCTACCTGCAGACGTACACTTCATTACACATACAAATAATCAAACTTGTCTGGGCGTGGTGGCACACGCCTTTTACATCTAGCACTTAGGAGGCAGAGGCAGGTGGTCTTTGTGAGTTCAAGGCCGGCCTGGTCTCCAGAGTGAGTTCCAGGACAGCTGGGCTAACAGGGGAGACCCTGTCTCAATCAAAGACCAAAACAAAAAAATTAATTAATTTTAAAAAAATGTTATCTTTGATTTCTTTCCTTTTTTTTTAAAAAACTTTATTTATTTTTATTGTATGTTATGGGTGCTGTACTGTCTTGAATGTAGGTTAGGTTGCAACCTAGTCAAGAAAGCCTGGAGCGTGGAGGTGTGAGAGGTGAAAAGGGCGCCGTTCCAACGGGATTGCGATTGTTAGAGACATTTAGCCACCAAGTGGGTGCTGGGATCGAAACTGGGTCCTCATGAAAGAGCAGTTGGTGCTATTACGCATCTCTCCAGCATCTTTTCCTTTTTTTGGATTCTTCTGTTTTTCTTTCTTGTGACAGGAGCTTATGTAGCCCATGGTGGGTTCAAACTTCTAGGTATTAGAGGAAAATCTTGACCTCCTGATTCTCCTACCTCAACCTCCCAATGTGTAGCACATGTGGCTCTGTTTGTTTCTTTAAAAATTTTTATTTTTATTTTATGATATGAGTGTTTTGCCTATAGTGCTGGTGAAAGCCAGAAAAGAATGTTGGAAGAGGAATTGTAGCTAGTTCTTAGCTGCTATATGGGTCCTGTGCAAGAAATAGGCAAAGCTCTTACTCACTGAGCATCATCCAAACATTATATCCCTTCCTCCTTTCCTTCTCCTTCCTTTCATTCCTTACTTCCTCCTTTCTTTCTTTCTCTCTTCTCTATATATATCTAAGAATAATATAATATTCTATATTATCATATATATATATAATTTTTTTTTTAGTCTTTTGAGATAGGGTCTCCTGTAGCCCTAAACCTGGGCCTGGCTGGACCTCGAACCTCAGGCGCATCTGTCTGCCTCTGCCTCCCAAGTGCTGGGATTAAAAGGCAAGCACCACCACATCTGCTACCATCTGTCTATTTCTTGCCTCATATGCTAGGCAATATCTGTTAGTAGACAACTAGTAGCTGACCTTGAACAACCCACTCTTTGATCAATGTGGTTGGTATAAGTCTCCTAGAGAGGCGGGGCCTGGAACATTTAAGATCCAGGTGAAGACAGCATCAGAAAGCATCTTGGTCGAGGGACTATTAAGATTTTGAATCCTAAAAATAAATGCCAAACAAAGCAAAACAAAACAACAAGAACAAAAGATTTTGAATCTGGCTAGGGCTGGTGTCACATGCCTGTAATCCCAACACTCAGAGGCAAGAGATCACAAGTTAAAAGTTACCATCAATGTATAGCAAGTTCCAAGTTGCAAACCAGCCTAAGCTACATAGAGAAAACTTACTATAAAAGAACAAAAAAAGGGCAGGGCCATGGTGGTCACACGCTTCTTTAATCAGCCTTGGGTAGGCAGAGGGCAGGAGGACAATCTTGTGAGTTCAAGGCCCAGCTGTGGGTCTCAATTGTGACGTACCAGGACAGCTGGGGCTACAGGGAGGACACTGTCTCCAAAAGACCCAAAAAAAAAAAAAAAAAAAAAAAGTAAAAAAAGCTGGGCATGGTGCTGCATGCCTTTAGTGAGTTCCAGGCCAGCCGGGGCTGCAGGGAGACCCTGCCTCAAAAAGTTAAAAAAAAAAAAATCCCCTCTCAAAAGTGAGTTATCAAGTGGATTGACTAAGATCACCAAATTTATAGCTTTGTGGCATTACAAGAAAAAACAGGACAAATATGAGGGTTGGAAGAATGGCTCAGTGAGTAATGTGCTTGTTGAACAAGCCTGAGGACCTGAGTTAGATCCGAGACACTGACATAAATAGCCAGACACAGGGACACACTCATGGAATCTCGGGGTTGGGAGACAGAGACGACAGGTGCATCCTGGGGCCTCACTGACCACTCGCTCTAGCCAAGTGGTAAAGTTCAGGCTCAGTGAGAGACACTGTCCCAAAAACCAAGGTGGAGGAACTGGAGAGATGGCTTGGGTTAAGAGCACTGGCTGCTCTTACAGAGGACCCAGGTTTGGTTCCCAGCACCACAAAGTGCTAATACCCATCTATAACTCCAGTTCCAGGGGGTCTGATGCCCTCTTCTGACCTCTGCTGACATTGCGCACACATGGAATATTTACCTGCATGCATGCCAAACATTCATACACATAAAACACTCCATGGCAGCTTCAGGGCTCCACAGACACTCAACAAGCTCTTGAACCCATGTGTGTGTGTGTGTGTGTGTGTGTGTGTGTGTGTGTGTGTGTGTGTATGTGTGTGTGTGTGTGCGTGCGCGCGCATGCATGTACACACACACAACACACACACAGAGACATGCCATACACACACTATAAATGCAAAGACAAACATGAAAAAAAAATGTTGAGTTCTTATCCCAGTCTACTGTCAGTGATCCTCTCTGTGCCTGACTTAAACTGTTATCTCCATAGACAAGACTCAAACTTATGTCATAGCCCTCCTCTCTACACAGCCTGTAATATGTTTCCAATTATACTGGATATCTCCATAAATCCTCCAGATTCCCTATGACCAAGGCACAAGTTCTCCACACATTTGCTCTCTCCACCTCACTGCACAAACCCTCCATGGAATTCCCATAACACTGCCAAGCTCAGCCTCCTGCATCTTGACTTCCTCCTCTCCATCTGGCTCATTCCCTGACCCCACAACTGTCTTGTGGCTGAGCATTCTTTCATTGGAAATGGTCTTCTTACTGACTACTTTTTAAAAAATATTTATTTTTATGTGTATGTATGTACTGTCTGCATGTAGGTTTGTGCACCCCTGTCGTGCAATGCCGCAGAGGTCAGAAGAGGGAGTTGGATTCCCCTAGAACTGGAGCTAAAGATGGTTCTTAGCTGCCATGTGGGTGCTGGGGATTGAACCTGGGTCCTCTGCAAGAGCAGGTGGTGCTCTTAACCGCTAGGCCATCTCTCCAGCCCTGAGGCACAATTTCAAGGTCTCAGTTAGTTTGAGGTCATCCTGAGCTACATAACACACTGTCTCGAAAACAAATTATGAAGTTGGGGGGTGGGGGTGGGCAGAGTCTTATTGGAAGTGTCTGGGAGGGGAAGGAAAAGAGTAGATATGATTAAGATACATTGCACACATGTATGAATTTTCAGAGGGCTGGAGAGATGGCTCAACTCTTAAGGGTGTTTACTGCTCTCCCAGAGAACCTATGCTCAGTTCCTAGCACAGATACAGGGTGGCTCACAACCACTCATAATTCCAGCTCCAGTGTATGCACACACACATAAATGAAAATAAAATCTTGGCTGGGCGTGGTGGCACACGCCTTTAATCCTAGCACTTGGGAGGCAGAGGCAGGCAGATCTTTGTGAGTTCAAGGCCAGCTTGGTCTACAGAGTGAGTTCCAGGACAGCTGGGACTACAGGGAGACCCTGTCTCGAAAAGACCAAAAAAAAAAAGCCAGTAAACAGCATTCTTCCATGGCCTGTGCTTCAGCTCCTGCCTCCAGGTTCCTGCCCTGAGTTACTGCCTTAGGTGTCCCTGCCTGCAGGGGCATGTAACGTCTGGTACCCGAGAAGGACCCCAAAACCTGAAATATAATGGGCGAGAGAAAAGAGCGAGACTTTGCGAGGTTGTCAAAGTCTGATTTATTGAATTATGACAGCAGTATATATTTGGCAAAAGGCGGGAAGCATATAGGGGGAGTGTAAAGCAGGGTAATCAGTTGATCGGGCTCTCTGGCATCAGAGGAGGGTCTGTTTTTGCAAAATCACTGAGTTGAGACATCGGGCTGGAGTATCTGGTGACTTTTACTGCACGTCCGCACCCAGCTCTTGGAAAAAGGCTCGAGGTGACAATTCACAGAGTCAACTTCCTTGTAAGCAAGCTCAGCGTAAGCAAGCTAAAGCCTGCAGCTCCTTACATATCCCCCTTTTACATTAAGAAGGTTGGATAAGTATCAGGCAGATGGCATCTGCACGCCGATTATGTGGTTGACCGCCCTTGTCTTAGGTTCGACCTCTACAAGACCCTCTTTCTTACCTGTCTTTGGACACCCTGTCGTCCTCAGGGTTCCTGTCTTAGTTTGGTAAGAGGGGAGAGGAATTTGCCCGTCTTTGGGGCGGCCCCCTGGGCTGGTACTCTAAATTTTTGAGATAAGCACGGCCAGTAGCTGAAAGCATCTGAATACGTTACAGGCTTTGGCTTTCCAGCATTCTTTTATACAAGAAGAGGGGGAGTCCCACTTGTAAATGTGGGTTTTTAAGTATCTATTTTCATATTTTGAACAACCCAGGTTCCCATAGTTCAGTCCATATTGTGGTAATCTCACAATTTACCCCAATATCCTCAGCCCTTTCATTCTACCACGCTTCCTCTTCCTCAGTTTGTTCCTTGGGCTTTTGGAAAGGGGCACATGTGGGTTAGAAGCAAAACAGTCTATTTGTCATTTTGGACTCTAGTTTTTTCAGGTTGTTTCCCTTCATGTGTTGACAGCCCATCCAGGGTACCTTTTTTAATCTATACCAAATAGCACAAGCAATTAGATGTAAGGGCATTTAAACAATATTATTATTTTTTTTTTTTTTTTTTTTTTTTTTTTTTTTTTTTTTTTTTTTTTTTTTTTTTTTTTCTTGGCAACAAGCTAAGCTGTGAGCATAGACACAGGATTTTTGGATGGTATGTTAATCCACAAGCTGTGGGTTTTCTATAAAAGATGACAAATTCCTATTGTGACTTATAATCTCTTAACACTAAGCGACATAAGCTTATGTCCCTCAGCCATCGGAATTATTCCTCCAAGGAGGAGATTAATAAAAAAACAAACAATTAGATTTGGGATATGTATAGACACATGGCTGCCACTGTGCACAGGCATTTCCAGGCAATTGAGGTGTAGATGATACTGCAGGAG
>VZQC01005766.1:2400000-2423497 GCA_009823505.1 Rhizomys pruinosus | reverse complement strand
GCCACAGCCCTCAAACACACATTTATTTTGTCCACATTTTTCTTACTGGTTTCAATATGCTTAATGCATCCTTTTACTCAAAAAAAAAACTCTCACTCACACTTAAGGCACCGCCCATTGACCAGATGGGATTGGAAAATTACCAATAGTCACAAACACATGTATAATTTCCATACATGTAGAAATTACCAACACTCACACACATGCTTCTTCTTTTTTTTTTTTTTTTTCTTTTGCGTCTTTTTGAAGACAGTGTCTTCACAACCCGGTGCGTCCCAGCTGGCCTGTGAACTCACTCTGTGAGACCCGGTGGCCTTGAACTCCAAAGACGTTGCATCTGTGCTCCCAAGTGCTAGGATTAAAGGCGCGCGCCACCCCGCCTGGTTAATTAGCCACTGTAATTTGTGACCAGTTTTATTTGGAGATCAAATCCAGTATTAACAGATAACAAATAAAACCGTTAGAAAACCAAGTTTAGAAGTTTTGTTGTCGGAAAACTTAGGAACCGGGTAAATTAGGCCTTTGAAGACCGTTTAAGAGAGGGCATGCTGAAAGTTAAGTTAATTTACTGTGCCCGATATAGAATGAAAAACTTTGGTTTGGAAGTGGTCACGTTTAAACAGAAATCAACAAAACGGACGCAAACTGAACAAAAATCGACACATGAAGAGGACGGTCGTTAACACACAGAGAGTTTGCATAGACATTTGACTTAATCTAATTATGAGGGAGATTTCCTTCTTCTTTAAGGTGGGATTAATTTCCCTACCCACCTTGTCCAATATTTTGGGATGAATGGAGGGGCTGTCCAATATAACCCATGGACAGAGATATCCAATGAATATATAAAAAACTATTACCAACATCTTTTTTTTTTTTTTTTTATTTTTTGGCTTGCGTTGACCTGGAGCCTTTTCCATTGTTGTGCGGCGTTCGGATCAGCTTCATTACCCTGAGCCACAAAATTGAAACAATTAGGCTCATTAGTTCCTTGGATTTTTTAGGCTTTAGGAACTGTTCTGTAGTTTTAAGGATAGGTGCTAAAGAAGGGGAGTCTGTAACCCGGATTCTTCTCTCCCTGGAGGCTGTCTCTCTTCCTTAGACAGCGAATTGCCCATCTTTAAAGATCAAGGAACCACTTACCTTTTTCTCCTGAGGATTTGCGTTCCGTGGGTGGTGAAACGTCCTCTCTTTCCCGAGGTTTTTCGCGTTTCGCTGATGGCGAAGCGCCCTCTCTTTCCCGAGGTTTTCCACGCTCCGCTGATGGCGAAGCGCCCTCTCTTTCCCGAGGTTTTCCGCGCTCCTCTGATGGGAGCGCCCTTCGGTCTTAAGTCGTCCGGCCGGACCTCCGTGTTCCTTGTCTGGTAGAGGGGTCTCTTACCTCGAGCCCCTACGTCGGGCGCCAATATGTCCCTGCCTGCAGGGGCATGTAACGTCTGGTACCCGAGAAGGACCCCAAAACCTGAAATATAATGGGCGAGAGAAAAGAGCGAGACTTTGCGAGGTTGTCAAAGTCTGATTTATTGAATTATGACAGCAGTATATATTTGGCAAAAGGCGGGAAGCATATAGGGGGAGTGTAAAGCAGGGTAATCAGTTGATCGGGCTCTCTGGCATCAGAGGAGGGTCTGTTTTTGCAAAATCACTGAGTTGAGACATCAGGCTGGAGTATCTGGTGACTTTTACTTCACGTCCGCACCCAGCTCTTGGAAAAAGGCTCGAGGTGACAATTCACAGAGTCAACTTCCTTGTAAGCAAGCTCAGCGTAAGCAAAGCTAAAGCCTGCAGCTCCTTACACTTAGGCTCCCTAAGTAATGAACTGTGACCCAGGAGATGTAAACTGAATAAACCCTTTCCTCCCCAAGTTGGTGTCAGTCAGAGTGTTTTGTCACAGCAATGGAAGACAAACTAGAACACTTGGGCTATAGAATGAGATCCTATCTCAACAAAACAAGATAAAACAGAACCCCAGTGTTTCAATCAGACATAGTGGCACATGTCTGCCATCCCAGAACTTGAGAAGCTGAGGCAAGAGGATGGAAAGTTTGAGGCCAGCCTGGGCTACATAGTAAGACCCTTGTCTCAGACAGAACACACGAAAAAGAAGCCCAGTATTGTTCCCTGTTTAAAGTCTACCTGGGCTGTGTTGCATGTTTTTCTTGGGGAGATAAGAAAAAACATCTGCTTACCACAAAGAGGGAACAAACGATAGACCAAAGTGCAGCTGTCACCAAAGTCCACCTCAGTGAATCAAGGAGTTTAACCCTTCACATGAGTATGAGGGGTTACTCCCAGGAGCAGAAATGACTCACATACATGAGTCATGACCAAAAGCCCACCCCAGCATGGATGATGGCTCACAAAAACTGAACCCTGGAGCTGCACAGGTTGGAGACTGTCTCTTCAGGGTGGCTCATGTGAGTGGCTCTCAGAGGTCCTTATATATGCTTGGGGAAGGGGGGACCTGGTGAATATGGCCAGTTTCAGAGACTTCCTGAAGCTAATGAGTGGTCTACTGCCTGAGTTTTCAAGATCTTCCCTTCGGGGTGGAATGTTTCACTTCCCTTTAGAACATCCAGTGTCTTAAGAGTACGGACTGCTCCTGCAGAGGACCCGGGTTCGATCCCCAGCACCCACATGGCGGCTAAGAACCGTCTGTAACTCCAATTCCAGGAGAACTCCAATTCCAGGGGAATCCGAGACCCTCTTCTGACCTCCGCGGCATTGCACAACACGGGTGCACAAACCTACATGCAGACAGTACACTCATACACATACAAAAATAAAATTAAAAAAATATTTAAAAAATAATAAACAAAACAAACAAAAAAAGAAGCTTCCCGGGGCTGGAGAGAGGCTCAGTGGTTAAGAGCACCAACTGCTTTTGCAGAGGACCCAGGTTCAATTCCCAGCACCCACATGGCGGCTAAGAACCATCTTTAACCCTGGCATGGTGGTGCATGCCTTTAATCCTAGCACTCGGGATGCAGAGGCAGGCAGATCTGAGTTCACAGCCAGCCTGGTTTACAGAGTGATTTCCAAGCCAGCTGGGGCCATAGGCAGACCCTGTCTCAAAAAGACCAAAATTGGGGCTGGAGAGATGGCTTAGCAATTAAGAGGGCCGACTGCTCTTGCAGAGGACCTGGGTTCAATTCCCAGCACCCACATGGCAGCTAAGAACCATCTTTAACTCTTCTGACCTCAGTGGCATTGCATGACATGGGTGCAGACAGTACACTCATACACATAAAAAATAATTAAAAAATAAAAAAAGCAGCAGCAGCTTCCCTGCTGGTGGAATGTCTCACCTCCCTTCAGAACAGCCAGGTCTTAAGGAGCTTCCCTGCTGGATGGAATGTTTTATCTTAGAGAAAGTTGCTACAAATCTTCTTAGCAATTAAAGCTCTTAAGATTTTCCGGCTTTGACTTGTCTGGCTTTATCTCCAATTATGTGCCAGGCATCATACCCTACTTCCTGTTTACAGCCTATTAATGTCAATTTCTCTCTTTTTTTCCTCTCTCTCTCTCTCTTTTTTTTTTTTTGGTCTTTTTGAGACAGGATCTCCCCATCGCTCCAGCTGTCCTGGAACTCGCTATGTGGACCAGGCTCGCCTTGAACTCACAGTGCTAGGATTAAAGGCGTGCGCCACCATGCCCCGCATCAAGCATTTTCTTTACATAGACACCAGAATTTATTTTCCATATAATGGGCCTTAATCAAGGTCTGGAGTACTCCTGAGGGAGCCCAGAGGGGGCCCAGAGTCTGTACTCTTAGTGGAGAGCTGCCTTGAATTCCCAACTAGGACTTGCCAGGTGAAGTAAAAGGGGAGAGGAGCAGGGCTTTGAGGCTGAGGAGGTTGGGGTGCAGCTTTCAGCATGTTTGCCGTTAAAGTGAGGTTTAGCTGAAACTGGGAGTAGTGAGGGGGGTGAAGTAGGAGGCTAGAGACAGTCCTTCCACCCCAGAACTAAAGAGGAGGAAGTAGAGCAGATTAGAGAAGTGGCCTTGGGAGATTTGCAGGACAAAGAGATCCTGTAGGAGCTCTGAAAGAAAACAAGAAAATGCAGAGCACTGTCCTAAAGCTCAGGAGAGAAAGACTGGGTCGGAGCTGGAACAAGGCCAGTTCCCAGTGTCAGAGCAGCAAATCGTCCTGTAACATTGCCTGGTAAACACCATAAAATCTGTAGTGTGTTGAAAAATTCACCTTTCCAGTTTCACTGGTCAATCATCTGGTCATGGGACCACCCCAGGAAGGCGGTTCACCTTGGATCATACTAAATAGGTGGGTGGAATGCGTTAGTGAGGTAGTGAGCTTTCTTGCCTGGAGCCCCACCTCCCAGTGCCGGGCTTCTGGTTCCAGCCTTAGACATGTCGGTCTCTGTAAGTCAGCCTGCTTTTCTGAAATCTTCAGAAAAGCTTAATTTCTCCCTTTTTTCTTCATGCTCCTTTCTAAACACGTTTTTTTTTTTTAATTTTTTTTTTATTAATTTTATTTATTTCTGTATGTGTATGAATGTACTGTCTGCATGCAAGTCTGCGCACCCGTGTCGTGCAATGCCGCGGAGGTCAGAAGAGGGTCTCGGATTCCCCTGGAACTGGAGTTCTCCTGGAATTGGAGTTTCAGATGGTTCTCAGCCGCCATGTGGGTGCTGGGGATCGAACCCGGGTCCTCTTGAACACTTTGGGCTGCCCTAGCGTCTTGCATTATTTTACTTTTTCTCTAAAGCTTCCTTCTCCCCACCACGTGGCTGCCAGTCGATCATGTGTCTTAAATTTTTTTATGAATGAGACTAAGAACCCTCTAGGGAACACTGTTTCTCCCCATTTCACCAGGATGAACAGTAGAATGGAGCGGGAGGCCCCTAGAGAGACTCTTTGGATTGTAGTTAGTAAAATGTGTGTGTGTGTGTGTGTGTGTGTGTGTGTGTGTGTGTGTGTGTGTGTGTGTGTCAATGGGGAGCCTGGTTTCTGGTTTCTTTTGAGACAGGGTCTCCCTATATCCTCAGCTGGCCTGAAACTCATTCTGTAGACCAGGCTGGCCTTGAACTCACAGAGATCCACCTGCCTCTGCCTCCTGAGTGCTGGGATTAAAGGCCTGCATCACCATGCCCTGTGGTTTCTAGTTTAGGTTATTGTACCTTGTTAGATAAATTGAGCAACGAGGGGCTGGAGAGATGGCCTAGTGGTTAAGAGCGCCAACTGTTCTTGCAGAGGACCCGGGTTCCATCCCCAGCACCCACATGGCAGCTGAGAACCGTCTGTAACTCCAATTCCAGGAGAACTCCAGCTCCAGAGGAATCTGATGCCCTCTTCTGACCTCCGAGGAGTTGCACGACACGAACACGGGTGCAAAAACCTACATGCAGACAGTACATTCATACACATAAAATAAATGAAATTTTTAAAAAATTGAGCAACGGAAGGAGTTCTAGGCAGATTGTCCTTTTGGGTAAGAGATTTCTTTGGAGAATTATTCCTTTTAAAGAATCATTTATCTAAATTTATGTATATGTGTGTTTACTTGTACACGTGTGCAGGGGCTGTGGAGACTAGAAGAGGTTGTTGGTCCCCTGGAGCTGGAAAACAGGTGGTTGTCGTTAGATTGTAACGGTGCAAACCCCTGATAAAAGACAGGTACATGAGGCTTAGTCACTCCGGGAACATAATTTACTTCAGGAATGGCCAGGGCTGGCACTCATGGGGTAGCAGCAGCAGGATGGAGACTGAGGCACACCCCTTTATAGCAATGGGGTGGGACCTCAGGTACAGGGAAAGAGGTCAGAAGATTGACAGCTTCCGAAGGAAGTGGACATCTTGTGTCCCTTGGAATTCTCATGAAGCCCAGTCCTAACAGTTGTGAGCCACCCAACATGGGTGCTGGGAATGGAACTCCAGTCCTCTTCAAGAGCAGCAAGTGCTCTTAACCATTGAGCCATCTCTCCAGCCCAGAAGAATTATTAATGTCATGGAAGGATAGCAGGTCAGACCCCTGAGGAGTGTTCTGGTCCATGTGGCACAGTGGACTGGGAGGAAGGCTGAGGCTCCCTGCCATGTGGTTGATAAGTCCAAAGTACGGGCTTGTAATCAGGCTGTCTTTGATTCTTAGGAGGCAGAGAAGGGGATAAGGATCTTACAGCCTGAGGAATATATGACCTTGAGGATGTGGGGGAAATGGGGAAGAGGAACCCACTTAGCAATACATATTCATTAGCCCCATAGCTTGCAGTCTGGTGGTAGGGAGCCAGTGTGCAGAGGCAGCTATGAGGGTACAGGGAGAGAGAGATGGAGATAGGTATGACCTGGGCATCAGCCTGGTCTTGAAGCTAAAGATGTGGCTCAGCAATTAAGAGTGCTTGCTGCTCTTGCAGAAGACCGGGATATGGTTCCCAGCACCCACATGGCAGCTCACAGCCACCTGTGGCTCCAGTTCCAAAGGATCTGATGGCCTCTTCTGGCCTCCATGTCCACTTCACCATATGGGTACGCATACATGCAGGCAATAATAGACTCATACACATAAAACAAAAATAACAAATACAATATGAACAAACAGACAGATAGCAGAAGACAAAGTACATTAGACTGAAATTCAGGTTGAAAGTCCACCCAGGTTTTCTGATATGAGACCCCCTCCAATTCCCACTGTGCCTTGTTGAAGAGAGTCCAACTGGAAGTTCTGATTATTGAATTTGCTTGGGGAGTGAGGGTGAGGTCAGGAGTAAAGGGCGGGGTTTGCTGGCCAGCGAACCAAGGCCGTCCTGTATGCGAAGCATGAAGCATGAAGCATGAAGCATGAAGCATAAAGCATGTTGTGAGCTGCAGCTCAGCTATGGCTTCCTTCTTTCCCCCACCCCTGGCAGTTGAATCATTTTGTTAGCTCACTCTGCTGCAACATAGAGGAACACGCTTGTGTCTTTCCAGAATGTTAGAAGTTATTGAGCCATGCGTGGTGGCACACGCCTTTAATCCTAGCATTTGGGAGGCAGAGGCAGGCGGATCTCTGTGAGTTCAAGGCCAGCCTGGTCTACAGAGTGAGTTCCAGGACAGCTAGGGCTACAGGGAGACCCTGTCTCAAAAAGACCAAAAAAAAAAAAAAAGTTGTCAGGGTGTGAGCTCCAGAAGCCCATTGGAATGCAGAGACAACTAAGACCGGAGGTCCAAAAACCTGCTCTACCAGGCATGGCCTTTGGTTATGCTAAAGCAGGCCACCCCTGATTACTCAGGAATCTTCCACCTCGCCCCTCACCCTTCGGAAACCAGATTCCAGATTCCAACCCACCCCACTCCCACTGAATCCCGCTCCCACCTTCTCCCTTAAATTCCCAAGCCAGATGCCATTCTGTGCTTGGCTTGGCTTTCTCTTTCCCCTGAGCCCAGCCCCGGCTACTCTGAATTAAACTTTGCTCCGAAGAGCTTAGACCTCGTGGCTTTTCATTCCAGGGGGAGCGCACCATAACCTTACATTCTGGTGCCGTGACTTGGATCGCCTTTTTTCCCCCGCCCCCCTGCCCCTCAGAGCAGCTTCGGAGAATATGAGCCAGCAACACAAACCAGAAAATAGCATCCTTTCCTAGCCTGGTAGTGGCTGCAGCACAGGCTAGGAAAGGATGCTATTTTCTGGTTTGTGTTGCTGGCTCATATTCAGCCTATTGTATACAATATAGACATATCTGGCCAAGAATGGCATTGCCCACAATGGGCACAGGCCAGTTCAATGAAGGTAATTGAGGTTTCTCAGCTCAGGTGTATCAAGTTGACATTAAACCTATGCAGTAAGTCCTACAACTTGTTCTTTAAGGTCTATGAAGGTCACTTAGGTACTCAAAGTACAATGATTTAAACCATGCAAGGCAAAAGTTTCTAACAACATAGGCCATGAAACAAACCCAAGATAATAAAGGGGTTAAAAGTACCTTCTCAAATGAAGGCCATGTCACTTGTCCCCAGATTTTGAATTATAGCTTTGAAAAGGAAAGGGAAGGGGGGGCATTGTCACATACCAGCAGCAGGCAGATAATACTCAGGGCTCACCCAAATTGGTTACATTTGCACTGTCCATGTGGTCACCGGAAGCAAAACCTAATTTTTCCCAAAGATATTAAAAGTAACATGTGCAAAGTATAACAGATATACAAAATAATTTTAGTATATATGGGTAACTATATGTCTGTTTCACTTCAGGCTGTAACTAGGTATATAGTACCTGGTAGGTAGAACACAATTTCTTGTATATGCCATAATTACATTATAGAATTTTTAAAAGTGAACAGTACTTCATGCATACACTCATAAATAAGGTTCTAATAAATACATTTGGTGATGACACTTTGTAAAGGTTGTGTTAAGCAAAGGCACATGTATTGTAATCATACAGATAGATCTTAATATACTGTTTAACAATGTCATACACACACATTTATGTACACATTCCTTTAAGAGATTTTATCCTAGCAGTTGTATTGATCCATAATATGCATTGGAAAAAACACCTTTAGAAACATTATTTAAAAACATGCAGCTCTGATTAATTGTGCTGCCAAGGCTAAGATGAACAATACATTTACAAGATGTAGCAGGGTTTGAGATTATTTTTCTTCTCTCTCTCTTTTTTTTTTGGTCTTTTTAGGACAGGGTCTCCCTGTAGCCCCAACTGGCCTGGAACTCACTATGAAGAGCAGCCTGGCCTTGAACTCACGGAGATCTGCCTGCCTCTGCCTCTGCCTCCGAAGTGTTAGAATTACAGGTGCGCACCACCATGCCGGGATTTTTCTTTTCTTTAAGACAGGGTCTTACTATATGAAGCACTGACTGGCTTGGAATTAAATATGTAGGCCAGGTTGCCCTTGAACTGACAGAGATCTGCCTGCCTTTGTCTCCCAAGTGCTGGGATCAAACATATACACCACCATGCCTAGCTTAAGATATAGCAGTTTTTATTTTTTTTTTAATTTATTTATTTTTTACATGTATGAATGTACTGTCTGCATGTAGGTTTGTGCACCTGTGTCGTGCAATGCCGTGGAGGTCAGAAGAGGGTGTCGGATTCCCCTGGAACTGGAGTTCTCCTGGAATTGGAGTTACGGACTGTTCTCAGCCGCCATGTGGGTGATGGGGATCAAACCCGAGTCCTCCACAAGAGCAGTCGGCGCTCTTAACTGCTAGGCCATCTCTCCAGCCCAAGATATAGCAGTTTTAATAGAATCAATTTGTCAGATAATCTCAACTACCTTGGTATCTGTCTGAGGCAGATACAGACTCATTTATCCATCTATTCTAATCCTAATTACTAATATTAACTCTTGTGTCCCATAGCAATACCCATAATAAATACATCTATGTATGTATATATGTGGTTTACAGAATGAGTACATGTTAAAGAGGCTACAGTGAAGCTCAAGAGCTTTCAGAAGTGGCTGATAGAAATTAAAATGGAGTCTGTACTGATAATATAAAGAACCCAAAACCAGCCACAGGGAAGAAGCAGCATCTGAAGCTGCAGAAGAGTCAAGAGTGGTTGAGAGCAAAGCTACAGAGTTGAGCCCAGCTGCTAGGTGAAGAGCAGGACTGGGGTGGAACAGGAAGAAGAGAACCAGGTTAGAGAAAATGGCACAGTCAGGTCTACATGGGTGGCAGGTGGACAGGCAGAGGGCAGCCCTATAGGCTGCATCAACAGCAGGGAACTGGAGCCCCAGGGGCAGTCAGGGGTTCTCTGCCTATTGGTCCTTGATGCACTCAACAGATATCAGATGACATTGGTTGGCTATGCCATTGCAGCGGTAGGTGTGCACCACTTATCGGGGTACTGGTGAGCGAGGTACACCTTTTCTTTGGCCTGGTGTGTCTGATAAGTCTTGGGGCCTGGTTTCGTTAATAGGATTTTTTTGGGGGGGTCTTTTTGAGACAGGGTCTCCCTGTAGTCCCAGCTGTCATGGAACTCTGTAGACCAGGCTGGCCTTGAACTCACAAAGATCCGCCTGCCTCTGCCTCCCAAGTGCTAGGATTAAAGGCGTGCGCCACCACGCCCGGCTCGTTAATAGGATTTTAATATGTCCCTGTGATCCTACTCAGTTCACCCCAACAAATGTATAGAGTAGCACCTTTCCACTCCCAGGATTAAGTGATTTATCAGTCTGTGTTGCATGGGTTGTGCCAGATAGACGATGTCTATAGATCCAATCAGTGGGTACAATGGTCCTCCACCCTCAAAATGGAGTGAAAAATCTGATTGGAAAATGGAATTTCTCAGGGTAAGGAATCCTAAAAAAACCAGTTTTACACAATATGCAGTAATTTAGAATGATTTCAACAATCATTATTAATTAAATGATTATATTAGATACTGAGAATTGAAGAAGGATCTTTGTATATTAAACAAAGAGGTACTATACTATTAAACTACAATGACAGATCTTGGTTTTTCTCATTTTTTAATTAAAAAAAATTTTTTTTGGTCTTTTTGAGACAGGGTATCTCTGTAGCCCCAGCTGGCCTGGAACTTGCTATGTAGACCAGGCTGGCCTTGCACTCACAGAGATCTGCCTGCCTTCTGCTTCCTGAGTGCTTAAGTCGTGTGCCACCATGCCTGGTCAATTTAAAAATTTTTTTAGTTTCTATTGAGTCGGGAGTGTTGGTGCACGCCTTTAATCCTAGGACTTGGGAGGCAGAGGCAGACGGGTCTTTGTGAGTTCAAGGCCAGCCTGGTCTACAATGTGAGTTCCAGGACAGCTGGGGCTACAGGGAGACCCTGTCTCGAAAAGACCAAAAAAAAAAATAAATTATGTGTGGGGGATAGTGAGATGGTTTAGTGGTTAAGAGCACTAACTGCTCTTGCTGAGGACCCCAGTTCCATTCCTAGCACTCACATGGCAGCTAACAACAATCTGTAACTCCAATTCCAGGGGATCCACCGCCCTCTTCTGACCTACAAGGGCACTGCATGAAATGGGTGCACTGACATCCATGCAGGCAATTCATTCATACTTGTAAAATAAAATACTAAATAAAGCCAGGCCTGGTGGTGCTCGCCTTTAATCCCAGTACTCGGGAGGCATAAACAGGCAGATCTCTGTGAGTTCAAGGCCAGCCTATTCTACATAGTGAGTGACAGGACAGCTGGAGCTACAGGGAGACCCTGTCTCAAAAAGACAAATAATAATAACAATAATAGCCGGGCGTGGTGGCACACGCCTTTAATCCTAGCACTTGGGAGGCAGAGGCAGGTGGATCTTTGTGAGTTCAAGGCCAGCCTGGTCTACAGAGCGAGTTCCAGGACTGCTGGGGCTACAGGGAGACCCTGTCTCAAAAAGACCAAAAAAAATAAAAAATAAAAAATAAAAAATTTTAATATAGATACGGCCTTTAATCTTATCACTTGGGAGGCAGAGGCAGGCGGATCTCTGTGAATTCAAGGCCAGCCTGGTCTACATGGTGAGTTCCAGGACAGCTGGGACTACAGGGAAACTCTGTCTCAAAAAAAATAAAAAAAAAATTTATATGTATGATATATATCATAGATAACATTTACTGAAATATAATTATAGGATTTTTTTTCTGCTGAAAGTAATTTTCTCTCTTCTCATGGGCCCCTCCATCACCCTCAAATAGATAACCATATATAAAAAACTTAGGGGGTCAGCAACATAGCTCGGCAGGTAAAGGTACTTGCCAAGTCTGACAGCATGTGTTTAGTCCCTGGCATCCACATGGTAAACTCCCATAAATTGTCCTCTGACCTCTACATGAGCCATCCCATGTGTGCTTGTGCACACCCTACATAAATGTAACTTGGTCATGTCTTTAATCCTAGCACTTGGGAGCAGAGGCAGGCGGATCTCTGAGAGTTCAAGGTCCTCCTGGTCTACAGAGTGAGCTCCAGGCCAGCTGGGACTAAAGGGAGACTGTCTCAAAAAGATTAAAAAAAAAAAACCAAAAAACCAAAGGATTAAAAGCTGGGCTGGAGATGTGACTTAGTTGGTAGAGTATCTGCTTAGCATACACAAAAGCCCTGGGTTTGAGCCCTAGCACCAAAAGAACAAAAAATTAGGAGCCAAGATCCATATATGAGAGAAAACATGCAGTGTTTGTTTCTAAACCCAAGTTCTTAATAGTTTCTAGTTCTATTCATTTTCCACTGTGTATGTGTACCACATTTTCATAATCCATCTATGATGAACATGCAGGCTGATTCCATTTCCTAGCTATTATGAACAAGGCACCTATAAACACAGATAAGCAAGTATTTGTATAAGGATGTAGAGCCTTGGTAAATCCAGAGGACTGGCACAACTGCATATTCCTCTTATGATGTCAAGAAGCAGTTTGGTATTTACAACCCAGTCTCTTACTTTCACTTCTCAGCTGTTTTTTGTTTTGTTTTGTTTTTTGTTTTTTTAATCTTTTTGAGACAGGGTCTCCCTGTAGCCCCAGCTGTCCTGGAACTCGCTCTGTAGACACAGGCTGGCCTTGAACTCACAAAGATCCGCCTGCCTCTGCCTCCCCAGTGCTAGGATTAAAGGTGTGTGCCACCATGCCTGACCTCAGCTGCTTTTCAAGAGAACTGTTGACTCTCCAGGTCCTGTCTCCCTCCAATCTACTCATGGCCAGTCTTTTTCTTTCTTTTTTGGTCTTTTCGAGACAGGGTCTCCCTGTAGCCCCAGCTGGCTGGAACTCGCTCTGTAGACCAGGCTGGCCTTGAACTCACAAAGATCCGCCTGCCTCTGCCTCCCAAGTGCTAGGATTAAAGGCATGCGCCACCATGCCTGGCACGCCCAGTCTTTTTCTAGAACTTCTTAATAAAAGGGCATCAGTGACTTCAGTGCCTGACCAAGGAGCTAGCATGGGGCTGGTCTCATGATTTAGCTCAAGCTAATTTCAGACTTGCTATGTAGGTGAGGATGACCTTGAACTCCTGACCCTCCTGCCTCTACCTCTACCCTAGATTGGTGCACCACCTTACACTTAGCCCAGACCTGGACCCTGGTTCGATTCCCAGCACCCACATGGTTCCAGGGGATCCAACACCCTCTTTCTGACCTCTGTGAGCATTTCACAACATGGTACACTTACATACATGTAGGCAATACACTTATACACAAAAACATTAAAAGAATAAAATATTTTAGAAATCACAGCAGCGGGGACTTGCAGGGTTGAATATACAGGCTCCTTGGCTCAGTCCTCAACTCCAAAATGTATTTTCCTTGTACTAGACATCATGGGTGTACTTTCCACTTCTCTAACATGTTACATTTTCCTCTCTGGAACATTGCAGGTATTTTCTTGTTTATCTGTTCTCCCTTGTACATTGCTCATTCTAGCCTGCATCTGCCTGCTTAAGGGCTCCCCAGTATCTAGAGAGAGAGTCTAAACTCTAAAATATCAGCATGGTTGAGCCCCTTTCTACCCTTCAAGCTTCACCTCCCACTTCTCACATCGGAGACTGCCTTTCTTGCAATTCCATGAAAAGACTTTTCTTAGCCGTCCCCCATCTACCTGAAGGCCCTTTTCCTGTTCGCCCTGCCTAGTGAACATTTAGTGATCATCTTTTGGGATCTATGTGGAGTCATTCCTTTCCTCATCCCCTCCTTTTTTATATGGTCAGCCACCTATGTCTCTTGGTACCACATCCATTTTTTTTTTTTTTTTTTTTTTTTTAAGAAAGCACTGCTCCAACGTCTAGGTCTTATTTCTCCCTCCTTGCACCACTAAAGCCATGAACTCATAGGGAATGGGCTCCAGCAGCTCAGGCTCCTTTCCGTTAGTTCTCACAAAGTGCGCTTTTCTGGGTGGGGGCGGGGCTGGCGCTTGCAAACTGAACCCAGGTTCTTTCTTTGGCTTCCTTCTTTTTCTGGTCATTTTCCTTCACACGTTTCAGAAGCTGTCTCGGCTCTTAGAGTGCTTAATATACTCAATACGCACATTAATTCTCTTGGCAAGAATCTTACCCTTAACTTGCTTGTTGACAACAATGCCAACAGCATGCTTAGTGACGTTGTAGACTCGTCCAGTTTTGCCATGGTAACATTTATGGGGCATTCCTTTTTGAACAGTACCCATTCTCTTAATGTCTACAATATCGCCCTTCTTGTAGATTCAAATATATGTGGCCAACAGACCAGCGCCCATTTTCAAAATAACTAACAGAGCGGACAAAAAAAAAAATTTAGTTGCATCTGTGCAGGGCACAGTGACACATACCTGTAAATCCAGCACTTTCTGATATCAAAGCAGAAACTGTCCTCAATTAAAAAGGGGGGGGAAACCAGGCCTGGGCTTACATTCCAAAAATCTCAGGATAAGAAAACAAACCCGGTGATGATACCTGAAAATTTCTCAGCATTAGAAAGTTGGCAGGCAGCAGGGTTCGGGGCGTGGTGGTGTGGGAGGGGCAGAAGGGTAGGGTGGGATCTTGTTGAGTTCAAGGCCTGCCTGGGTCTCCTCCTTCTCTTTTCTTCCTTTTTTTCTTCTCTTCTCTCTTTGGCAGCGAGTTTCAGGCCAGCTGGGCCAGCTGGGCATTAAGGGAGCCCTTGTCTGTCAAAAAAAAAAAAACAAATAGTACTAGGCAATGAGGCCCTATGTTCAGACCAAAAGTTGAGAGCATTGTTTGCTTTTGCAGAGGACTTGGGATTCAATTCCCCAGCACTCACATGGCGGGCGNGGTAACTATATGTCTGTTTTCACTTCAGGCTGTAACTAGGTATATAGTACTGGTAGTTAGGAACACCAATTTCTTGTATATGCCTAATTACATTATAGAATTTTTAAAGTGAACGTACTTCATGCATACACTCATAAATAAGGTTCTAATAAATACCTTGGTGATGACACTTTGTAAAGGTTGTGTTAAGCAAAGGCACATGTATTGTAAATATCATACAGATAATCTTAATATACTGTTTAACAATGTCATACACCACACATTTATGTACACATTCCTTTAAGATATTTATCCTAGCAGTTGTATTTATCCATAATATGCATTGGAAAAAACACCTTTAGAAAATTATTTAAAAACATGCAGCTCTGATTAATTGTGCTGCCAAGGCTAAGATGAACAATACATTTACAAGATGTAGCAGGGTTTGAGATTATTTTTCTTCTCTCTTCTTTTTTTTTTGGTCTTTTAGGACAGGGTCTCCCTGTAGCCCAACTGGCCTAGGAACTCACTATGAAGAAGAAGCTGGCCTTGAACTCACGGAGATCTGCCTGCCTCTGCCTCTGCCTCGAGTGTTAGAATTACCGGTGCGCACCACCATTGCCGGGATTTTCTTTTCTTTAAGACAGGGTCTACTATATGAAGCACTGACTGGCTTGGAATTAAATATGTTAGGCCAGTTGCCCTGAACTGACAGAGATCTGCCTGCCTTTGTCTCCCAAGTGCAGGGATACAAACATGATACACCACACCAGCCTGCTATAAGATTTTAGTTTTTATTTTTTTTTTTAATTTATTTATTCTTTACATGTATGATGTACTGTCTGCATGTAGGTTTGTGACCTGTGTAGTGCAATGACCCGTGGAGGGTCAGAAGAGGTGTGTCGGATTCCCCTGGAACTGGAGTTCTCCTGGAATTGGACGTTACGGACTGTTTCTCAGCCGCCCTGTGGGTGATGGGGCTCAAACCCGATGTCCTCCACAAGAGCAGTCGTGCGCTTCTTAACTGCTAGGCCATCTCTCCAGCCCAAGATATAGCAGTTCTTAATAGAATCAATTTGTCAGATAATCTCAACTACCTTGGTATCTGTCTGAGGCAGATACAGACTCATTTATCCATCTATTCTAATCCTAATTACTAATAGTTAACCTTCTGTGTCCCATAGCATCAATACCCATAATAATTCATCTATGTATGTATATATGTGGTTTACAGAATGAGTACATGTTAAAGAGGCTACAGTGAAGCTCAAGAGCTTTCAGAAGTGGCTGATAGAAATTAAAATGGAGTCTGTACTGATAATATAAAGAACCCAAAACCAGCCACAGGGAAGAAGCAAGCATCTGAAGCTGCAGAAGAGTCAAGAGTGGTTGAGAGCAAAGCTACAGAGTTGAGCCCAGCTGCTAGGTGAAGAGCAGGACTGGGGTGGAACAGGAAGAAGAGAACCAGGTTAGAGAAAATGGCACAGTCAGGTCTACATGGGTGGCAGGTGGACAGGCAGAGGGCAGCCCTATAGGCTGCATCAACAGCAGGGAACTGAAGAGCCCCAGGGGCAGTCAGGGGTTCTCTGCCTATTGGTCCTTGATGCACTCAACAGATATCAGATGACATTGGTTGGCTATGCCATTGCAGCGGTAGGTGTGCACCACTTATCGGGGTACTGGTGAGCGAGGTACACCTTTTCTTTGGCCTGGTGTGTCTGATAAGTCTTGGGGCCTGGTTTCGTTAATAGGATTTTTTTGGGGGTGGTCTTTTCTGAGACAGCGGTCTCCCTGTAGTCCCAGCTGTCATGGAACTCTGTAGACCAGGCTGGCCTTTTGAAACTCACCAAAGATCCGCCCTTGCCTCTGCCTCCCAAGTGCTAGGATTAACGGCGTGCGCCACCACGCCCGGCTCGTTAATAGGATTTTAATATGTCCCTGTGATCCTACTCAGTTCACCCCAACAAATGTATAGAGTAGCACCTTTCCACTCCCAGGATTAAGTGATTTATCAGTCTGTGTTGCATGGGTTGTGCCAGATAGACGATGTCTATAGATCCAATCAGTGGGTACAATGGTCCTCCACCCTCAAAATGGAGTGAAAAATCTGATTGGAAAATGGAATTTCTCAGGGTAAGGAATCCTAAAAAAACCAGTTTTACACAATATGCAGTAATTTAGAATGATTTCAACAATCATTATTAATTAAATGATTATATTAGATACTGAGAATTGAAGAAGGATCTTTGTATATTAAACAAAGAGGTACTATACTATTAAACTACAATGACAGATCTTGGTTTTTCTCATTTTTTTTTAATTAAAAAAATTTTTTTTGGTATTTTTGAGACAGGGTATCTCTGTAGCCCCAGCTGGCCTGGAACTTGCTATGTAGACCAGGTGGCCTTGCACATCACAGAGATCTGCCTGGCCTTCTGCTTCCTGAGTGCTTAAGTCGTGTGCCACCATGCCAGTCAAAAATTAAAAAATTTTTTTAGTTTCTATTGAGTCGGCGAGTGTTGGTGCACGCCTTTAATCCTAGGACTTGGAGGCAGAGGCAGACGGGTCTTTGTGAGTTCAAGGCCAGCCTGGTCTACAATGTGAGTTCCAGGACAGCTGGGGCTACAGGGGAGACCCTTTGTCGAAAAGACCCAAAAAAAAAAAATTAATTATGTGTGGGGGGATAGTGAGATGGTTTCAGTCGGTTAAAGAGCACTAACTGCTCTTGCCTGCGGGACCCCCAGTTCCATTCCTAGCCTCACATGGCAGCTAACAACAATCTGTAACTCCAATTCCAGGGGATCCACCGCCCTCTTCTGGACCTACAAGGGCACTGAATGAAATGGGTGCACTGACATCCATGCAAGCAATTCATTCATACTTGTAAAATAAACATCACTAAATAAAGCCAGGCCTGGTGGTGCTCGCCTTTAATCCCAGTACTCGGGAGGCATAAACAGGCAGATCTCTGTGAGTTCAAGGCCAGCCTATTCTACAGTGAGTGAGCCAGGCAGTGGAGGTACAGGGAGACCCTGTCTCAAAAAGACAAATACATAGATAACACTAATAGCCGGGCGTGGTGGCACACGCCTTTAATCCTAGCACTTGGAGGCAGAGGCCAGGTGGATCTTGTGAGTTCAAGGCCAGCCTGGTTACAGAGCGAGTTCCAGGCATGCTGGGGCTACAGGGAGACCCTGTCTCAAAAGACAAAAAACAAAACCAAAACAAAAACAAAACAAAAAATCAATAATATAATAATAAATAAAAAATATATGTTTTAGTTTGCCTTCCACTTGCTTGTGACAACAACCACTGACCAACCCAACTTTGGGGAGGCAAGGGTTTATTCAGCCTTACATCTCCTGGGTCACAGTTCATCACTAAAGGAGCCCAAGGCAGGAACCTGGAGGCGGGAGCTGAAGCACAGGGCCATGGATGGAATGCTGTTCACTGGCTTGCTTCTGGCTCCATGCCCAGTCCTGCCTTTTATACCATACACAACAAACCTGCCCCAGTGGTGGCATTACTCATTGTGGGCTGGGCCCTCCAACACTGCTTGACAAGTTAAGACAATACTAAGCCGGGCATGGTGGTGCACTCCTTTAATCTAGCATTGGGAGGCAGAGAGACAGGCAAGGATCTTTGTGAGTTTCAAGGCCAGCCTGGTCTACAGAGTGAGTTAGACAGCTGGGGCTACAAGGAGACCCTGTCTCAAAAAAAAAAAAAAAAAAAAAGACAAATACTCCACACGATGTGGCCCACAGGCCAATCCAACGGAGCCAATTCCCCATTGTGAGGCTCCCTCAACCAGGTGTGTCAAGTTGACACTAAAGCAATCCAGCCCAATTGTACCCCTTGTCAACCTTGACACACAAACATAATCACTATTAAACCACCACCTTTCCAGTTCTTATCTCCAAAGTATGATGTTCAACATTAATCACAACCTAAGACAGTACAACCTTAAAATACCCACAGTCCTTAATGTCCAAACACTTAAAAGTTCACAGTCCATTAAAAGTCTCTTAACTGTGGGCTGTTGTAAAATCCAAAACAAGTACTGTCTTATTTCAAAGGGAAGAAATCAGGCACCTTCAAAAAAACCTAAGTCCAGCAAAGTAACTCAAGGCTGGACACCTAGGATTCATCAAGATCTTCTGGGCTCCCAAAGGGTCTCAGCATCTCCCCTCTCTGACTCTTCCATCCGTGGCACACACAGCTCATCTCACAGGCAGGCTACTCCATTCCACACCTGCCTGCTCTTGGTGGTCGTCCCTGTGTCCTGGCATCTCCAAAAAAGCTGGGGTCCGCCACTGAAACTGAGGCAGCACCTTCACCAATGGTCTCTTCTGACCTCTCCATGGTGCCAAAGCCTCAGCTTCTCTCCATGACCCCTGACTTCTGGGGTCTTTACTGCAACCGAGGTGCACTTCCACCAATGTCCTTATTGGCCTCTCACAGTGCCAAGCCACGGCTGCTCTCTGTGACCCCCTCAAAATTTCAACACCAGAACCATATAGGAGACTCTTACACACTACCAAGTCCTGCTTCTGGCTTGAGATGGAGGCTCAGGCCCCTTCTGGAACACAGCTTCTGTGTGCTGATCCTGAAGAAATTCTTCCAGAAGATTTCACCACAGTGATTGCTGGTCTCTTGTTTTACTTACAGCTGATTTCTTCAGCCCCAGCTAACCAGCATCAATTGTCCCTACACAAAAGCTTCCCTTCAGGTTCTGGTCTCTTGTTACTTACAGCTCATTCTTTCAGCCCCAGATGACCAGAACCTTAGATTTAAACAGTCCTGATGATCTCTGTTCCCCTTTGAACCTAGAAACTTCACAAGCCAGGCCTCCATCATCTACAAACTCCTTCAGCAAAACTGCTCCAAGTTCCACAGCACAAAACAATCTTTAGGCATTCAGTGATCTTCCCAGCCCAAAGTTCCAAATGCCTCCACCTTCCAATCTTTCCCAAAACACCAAGGTCAGGTCTGTCACAGCAATACCCCAGTCTTTCTGGAACCAATTTCTGTTCTAGTTTGCCTTCCATTACTGTGACAACACACTTGCACCAACACCAACATTGGGGAGGAAAGGGTTTTTATTCAGCTTACATCTCCTGGGTCACCGTTCCTCACAAGGAGCCCCAGGCAGGAACCTGGAGGCGGGAGCTGAAGCACAGGCACATGGAGGAATGCTGTACTGGCTTGCTCCTCTGCATTCATTGCCCAGTCCTGACTTTATACCATACACAACAACCTGCCCAGGGTGCCACTTACTCTTGTGGGCTGGGCCCTCCCACCATGCTTGACAATTAGACAATACTCCACAGATGTGACCACAGGCCAATCCAATGAAGCCAATTCCACAATTGAGGGCTCCCTCAACCCAGGTGTGTCAACGTTGACACTAAAGCTATCCAAGACAACTATATATATATGTGTATGAATGTACTGTCTGCATGTAGGTAGGTGCATCTGTTCGTGCAGTGCTTGTGGAGGTCAGAAGAGGGAGTCGGATTTTCCTGGAACTGGAGTTAGAATGAGTTAAGAGTTCTTTAGCCACCATGTGGTTGCTGGGAATTGAACCCAGGTTCTTTGCAGAGCAGTCAGTCTCTAAACCACTAAGCCATTTCTCCATCCCCAAATAAAATATTTTTTCAAATCATGTGTGTATGAGGAAGAGAGAGAGGCACGCAGATGAGCACAGGTGTCTTGGCACATGGAGGTTAGACACAACCTTGTGGAGTTTTCTCTCTTTCCACCCTTATTTGGCTTCCAGAGATTAAATTCAGATTGCTAGGCTTGCAGAGCAATCACCTTTACCTGCTGAGCTATCTTGCTAGCCCTTACTTTTTAATTATTTTTTGCAATGCTGTGAATCAAGCACAAGATTTCGTGCCCAATGTCTTGTTTTGATTTTTGAGTAGGCTCCCCTTGAACATGCTATCCTAATTGCTGTGATCACAGCCATACTTTATCGCTCCCAGCTACAAATCTCCCCACCATAGTTCAGCTCACACTAGCTTCAGATACAAAATCATGAGGTCTCCACCTCCCAGACCTGTATGATACACCCACATTCTTGAATTATTTTTTTTTATTTTTTTTATTATTATTTATTTTTGTATGTGTATGAATGTACTGTCTGCATGCAGGTCTGTGCACCCGTGTCGTGCAATGCCGCGGAGGTCAGAAGAGGGTCTCGGATTCCCCTGGAACTGGAGTTCTCCTGGAATTGGAGTTACATACGGTTCTCAGCCGCCATGTGGGTGCTGGGGATCGAACCCGGGTCCTCTGCAAGAGCGTCAGTGCTCTTAACCGCTAGGCTATCTCTCCAGCCCCTCTTGAATTATTTTTTAAGACCAGTATTTGAATTTGCCCTCTGGAAAAGATCCTAAGAAATTAAAGGGCTCAGAATAATACTAATCACAATGATAATGGTACTGCTTTAAAGAAGAGTCCTTGAGCTACTCCTGAATTCACTCTAGATATAACCTGGCAGGGGAGGGAGAAGAAGAAAGTCTTAGAATAAAAAAAAAAAAACCTATTAAATTCTGCTAATAGCAGGAATGGGGGCACTCAGTGATTGCAGGCTCTTAAATTTTAAGTGGAAAACAGGGGGACACCTTGGGTTTCTCCATTGTCAAATGCTAATGAGTTAGCTGTGCTCAGCCACTGGGGAAATTGGCCCACGGTGTAGCCTGATCCCCTGACTGGGTGAAAACATTGTGTGGGATGCTCATAGTTTTCAGACCAGAGTTAAGATGCTGTCCTCTGCCCTATAGGCTTGGGGACCCTGCTGTTCCCTGGACCTATTTACACATTTATCTTAGTTAAATGTGTATCCGCAAAGCTGGGGTGACCATCCCCTTGCATCCAACTTGGTAACCTGTGTCTAGAAAACCAAAAGCGCTGGGTTGGGGGTTGTAGCTCAGATGGTAGAATGCTTAACCAGCATCCACAAGCAGCCTTGGTAAACCAAATAAACCAGAATGGCGGTGGATGGCCCTAACCCCAGCCCTCAGGAGGTAGAAGTAGGAGGGTGGAAAGTTTATGGTGGTCATCTTCAGCTGCATATCAAATTCAAAGTCAGGCTTGGGATACATGAGACCCTGTCTCAGAAAATGACCTACACTGGGGATGGTGGTTAATCCCAGCAGAGACAGGTGGAGCTCTGTGAGTTCAGGTCAGCCTGGTCTACATACCAAGTTCCAGACCAAAAGGGGCTACATAATAATAGTGAAACTATCTCAAAAACAAACAAACAAACAAGCACATAAACCTCTAAGAAACAGTTCCTCAGTTTCTCACGTGGACTCCATGCCTAGCTTTATTCCTTAGGCTGTTGAAAGTCTTATCAAGCAGCCCTGTGCTGTGATGGTATCTCCATCCTCTGTGCCGGGTATTGCATAGTAGGAGATAGCGCGTGTGGCTGGACAGCATTGTGATTAGGGTGGGACAGATAACTTTCCAGTGAAGAATGAAACTCATGTCAGGAGAAGCATGTGGCAAGAATTGTGCCAAGGAGGGAACCACGAACTGGCTTTGAAGGCTTTTCACCGAGATGTTGAACTGCCAAGATCTTCCCACCCAACTCTCAGTAGTTACTACGGTCAATGGGAAAACTTTAGGAAATATTCATTCCTAGAGATTGGCAAGATGGTTCAGCAGGCAAATAAAGGCAATTGCCGCCAAAGCTGATGACTTGAGTTCGAATCTCGGAGTGCACATAGTGGAAGGAAAGAACCGACAAAAGTTGTCCTCTGACTCCATACTGGTATAGTGGCATATGCCAGTATGGTAAGGGCCTTCTTACAAAGAAAAAGCTGCCAGGTGTGGTGGCGCACACCTTTTATCACCTTTTATCCTAGCACTTGGGAAGCAGAGGCAGGCAGATCTCTGTGAGTTCAAGGCTAGCCTGGTCTACAGAGTGAGTTCCAGGACAGCCAGAGCTACAAGGAGACCCTGTCTCAAAAAGACTGAGAAAAAAAAAAAAAAAGAAAAGAAAAGAAAAAGCAAAATGGCAGAAACAGTGTCTATGTGGTCAGGGAAACCCTGTGGCAAGTTTGTAGCACAGAACACCCAATCAAAATGCATGTTAATATGTGAGGAGGCAAAGGGACTAAAATCTAAAGGAATTAACAGAAAGTATATAAAGCAGGGGCTGGAGAGATGACTCAGTGCTTAAGAGCACTGGCTGTACAGTTCCCAGCACCTACATGGAGGCTAATAATTGTCTAACTCCAGTTCCAGTTCTGGCCTCTGCAGGCATTGCTTGACACGGGAACACTTATACATATGCAGGCAATACACTCATACACATAAAATAAAAACAATTAAATACCTTTGTGACCCTACTGAACCATGTTTACAGGAGTAAATGCTTCTTCCTGGCTGAAAGCCTTGATAGCCAATCTCTCTATATAAACAAACTGGCAACATCTGTATCCCCAACATCTGTTGAAAGGTCTGTTAGAAAGGAAAGACAGGCCAAGCATCATGATGCACCCCTTCGATCCCAGCACTTGGGAGGCAGAGGCAAGGTTGACCTCTGTGAGTTCAAGGCCAGTCTGGTCTACATAGCAAGTTCTAGGCTGGCTGGAGCTATACAGAAACCCTGTTTCAAAATAAAAAAAAATAAATAAATAAAGGAAAGACAGACAAGAGGATGGGCAACTGCATTACAGAATGGGTTTAATCCAAGGAAAAGCTGTTCAAGGAAGATCTCTAGTCCCAGAAACTGGAGAGCTCAATGTGCAATTTGCAGACTTGTATTTTTTGTTGTTGTTGTTGTTGTTGTTGATGTGTCTGTAAACTTTTTTTTTTCACATAAATTTATTTATTTATTTTTAACAAATCTAGAC
>VZQC01005766.1:2290405-2390608 GCA_009823505.1 Rhizomys pruinosus | reverse complement strand
TCCAAATGAATTTAAGAACTTTTGTTTCCAAGCCTGTGAAGAAACTCTTGGGGATTTTGATTGGGATTGCATTAAATCTATACAAGAGTTTTGGTAAAATGGACATTTTTACAATGTTAATTTTCCCAATCCATGAGCATGGGAGGTTTTTCCATCTTCTGAGGTCTTCTTCAATTTCTTTCTTTAAGGGTTTAAAATTTTTGTTGTAGAGGTCTTTGGTGTCTTTGGTTAGGTTTGTTCCTAGGTATTTTATTGTTTTTGAGGCTATTGTGAGTGGGAAGGTCTCTTTGAATTCTTTCTCCAGTTGCTTGTTCTTGGTGTAAAGAAAGGCCATTGATTTTTTAAGGTTAATTTTGTATCCTGCCACTTTGCTGAAGCTGTTAATCGTTTCTAGGAGTTTTCTGGTGGAGTTTTTAGCATCTCTTAAGTAAACAATCATATCATCAGCAAATAGGGATAGCTTGACTTCCTCTTTTCCAATTAGTACTCCTTTAATTTCCTTTTCTTGCCTTATTGCTCTAGCAAGTGTTTCAAGCTCTATATTGAAGAGGAGTGGTGACAGGGGGCAGCCTTGCCAAGTTCCTACCTTTAAAGGGAATGTTTCTGTCATTTTTCCCCATTTAGGATGATATTGGCTATGGGTTTCCTGTATCTGACTTTGATTACATTGAGGAATGATCCCTCCAATCCAGTTCCCTCTAGGGCTTTAAGCATGAAGGGAAGCTGGATTTTGTCAAAGATTTTTTCCACATCAGATGAAATGATGGTGTGGTTTTTGTCTTTCAGTCCATTTATATGGATGTTTATTGATTTTGATCAATGTTTGATGATCAATGCTTGATGATGTTTATTGATTTTCATATGTTGAACCATCCCTGCATCTCTGGTATGAATCCAACTTGGTCATGATGGATGATCTTGATGTGAGTCTCTATGCGACTTGCCAGTATCCTGTTTAGAATTTTGGCATCTGTGTTCATTAGGGAGATGGGTCTATAGTTCTCCTTTTTGGTTGTATCTTTGCCTGGTTCGGGTAATAGAGTGATGCTGGCTTCATAGAAGGAATTTGGGAGAATTCCCTCTGTTTGTATCCTTCTAAACAATTTCAGTAATAATGGTCATAGTTGGGATGTTTTTATTTAGGAATAACACCTGTCAATAACTCCTCAACCATGCTGTGTAAGTAAGCTCAATAAACTCATTTGTTTCCTAGAGTGAACTTTAATGTAATCAAACATTGATTTGTCACTAGAATGTTAGGAAGGGGGTAAACATTACTTAGTACCCCCAGGAAGAAAATTCTAACAAGAAATAGTAAATTTACTTATTAATATTATGATGTCTCATGGTATCAAAAAGAAAAACCAGTAAATAATAGTTGTTAGAGAGCCGGGTGTGGTGGCACATGCCTTTAATCCTAGCACTTGGGAGGCAGAGGCAGGCAGATCTTTGTGAGTTCAAGGCCAGCCTGGTCTACAGAGTGAGTTCCGGGACAGCTGGGGTTACAGGGAGACCCTGTCTCGAAAAGACAAAAAAAAAAAGTTGTTTAGAGGGATATGGAAATGGAAGTATATTTTTTATTACTTTTATTTATTTCTGTATGTGTATGAATGTACTGTCTGTATGCAAGTCTGTGCACCCGTGTCGTGCAATGCGGCGGAGGTCAGAAGAGGGTGTCGGATTCCCCTGGAACTGGAGTTCTTCTGGAATTGGAGTTTCAGACGGCTCTCAGCCACCATGTGGGTGCTGGGGATCGAACCCGGGTCGTCTGCAAGAGCGTCGGCGCTCCTAACCGCTAGACCATCTCTCCAGCCCCGGAAGTATATTTTAGTAAAGAAGGATTTGTGTATGGAAAATTAAGATAGCTGGATGTTTCCAAAATAGGAAAAAAAAAATAGAAAGTTTATGCAAGTTATGAAGGTCTGAGTAGATTTCTTCAGATATGTAAAAAATGAAGCTTAGAGGTGATCTAGGAATGATTTAAGCAAAGCCAGAGGTGGTGCACACCCTTTAATCCTAGCACTGGAAGGCAGAGGCAGCAGGATCTCTGTGAGTTCAATGCTAGCCTGGCCTACATAGCGAGTTCCAGGCCAGTTGGGGTTACAGGGAGACCCTGTCTCAAAAAAGACCAAAAAAGAAAAAAGAAAAAGAAAAAAATGATCTTAAACATTTTTAAGATCATGGGTTAAAGAGATGACTCAGAAGTTGAGAGCACTTTGTTCTCTTGCAGAGGGCCTAGGTTTAGTTCCTATCACCCACATGATGGCTAACAACCTCGGAAGCTTCAGTTTCAGGGGGATCTGACACATATTGTGGCCTTTTCAAGTACTGCATGCATGGGTACATACACATGCAGGCAAAACAGTCATACAAATAAAAATAATTTTAAAAATATTTTAATGTCTAAAGTGAAAGTTCAAATATATATGTAGGGCTGGAGAGATGGCCTAGAGGTTAAGAGCGCCGACCGCTCTTGCAGAGGACCCGGGTTCAATCCCCAGCACCCACATGGCAGCCAAGAACCGTCTGAAACTCCAATTCCAGGAGAACTCCAGGTCCGGGGGAATCCGAGACCCTCTTCTGACCTCCGCGGCATTGCACGACACGGGTGCACAGACTTGCATGCAGACAGTACATTCATACACATACAGAAATAAATAAAATTAAAAAAAAATTAAAAAAAAAAACAAAAAACAAAACAAAACAAAACAAAAAAAACCATATATGTATCTATTTAACAATATAAGGACTGGCTTAAGAGACATGGAACATATCTAATCAAGGCTTATTTAGGAATGTTTTTTTCTTTTTTTTTTTTGTCTTTTTGAGACAGGGTCTCCCTGTAGTTCCAGCTGTCCTGAAACTCACTCTGTAGACCTGGCTGGCCTTGAACTCACAAAGATCCACCTGCTTCTGCCTCCCAAGTGCTAGGATTAAAGGCGTGCACCACCACGCCCGGCTCGGAATGTTTATTTCTTTCCTCAAGCTTTGTACATATATTGCACAGTAATTAAAAGTACAAGACTCGTGACTGACCTGACTTCAATAACCACACTTGGAGGCTTATACTAATGAAGTCAGAGAGACTTAAAGGGACAATATTTTGTCCCTTGCCCTCGAAGATCAACTAGGTCCCAAGGAACTGTAGGTCACCTCTCAAAATGTCCTGTGACCTGACACTCATTTGGGGAAGCCATGGAGACCCCATCAAATTGACTTGAACCAGTGTTCAGTCCACAAAGGGGAGGTTCAACACAGAGGAAAAATTGCCTCAATGCTTCCGAGAGAGCCATAGTCAAGTAAAGCCTTTGACTTATCTTCACACAAATGGAACAACTGGTAATGGAAGACTAAATGAATCAGAGGCTCCTCCCAAGCCCAAGTAACCCCTAAGGACCAGATCCTCAACTGATCTTGAGAATAAAAGAAACTGATTACTTTTGGCCAACTAGGTGATCTTAAATACTAAATGGGAAAGTACAACCAAAGATTAAGTTGACTGGTATGTTTCTTTAAGAGCTCAAGGCAGTTGGGGGGGGGTGTTGGAGAGATGGCTCAATGGTTAAGTGCTCTGACTACTCTTGCAGAGGACCCAAGTTCGATTCCCAGCATCCACATGGCAGTTAAGAACCATCAACATGGCACATGCCATTGATCCCAGCACTCAGGAGGCAGAGGCAGGCAGATCTCTGTGAGTACAAGGCCAGCCTGGTCTACAGAGTGAGTTCCAGGCCAGCTGGGGCTATAGGGAGACCCTGTCTTAAAAAAAAAAAAAAAAAAAGAGCTCAAGGGAAGCCGGGCATGGTGGCACACACCTTTGATCCTAGTACTTGAGAGCCAAAGGCAGGCAGATCTCTGTGAATTTGAAGCCAGCCTGATCTACATAGCGAGAGTTCCAGGCCAACTGGTACTACAGGGAGACCCTGTCTCAGAAAAGACAAAAAAAAAAAAAGGCCCGCATCTCCCAGAAGTTAGGTATAAGTACAAATCCTTGGAGTAATGTCCATTTGAACATCTAGAAATAGAGTTTAATGAACAAGAGTTATTAATACTTGTTAGTCATTGTGTGTACATACTCTGGCTTGGTGGAAGCATATCCTATCAGGACTGAAAAGGCCACGGAAATAACAAAAGTTTTGCTGACAGAGGTTTTGCCTGAGTTTAGAATGCCAGCCTCAACTGGATCAGACAACAGGCCTATCTTTGTATCTGAGATCGATCATGTAAAGACTGGACAAGGTACCCTGAATCCCACCTAAAGGTGGGCCTATCCTGTGGTTTAACTACCCTTACAGCATTAAAAGTTGCAGGTCAAGGGCGGGCATGGTGAGTTCAAGGCCAGCCTGGTCTACAGAGTAAATTCCAGGACAGCTGGGGCTACAGGGAGACCCTGTCTCAAAAAGACAAAAAAATAAAATAAAATAAAGTTGCAGGTCAAGATACCTGAGCCCATCATTCCTGAGTAAAGGCTGCCACCCTGTCTGAACAACTGACCCAGTAGACAACAACCAGAAACCCTGAGGATCCCCTGAAAGTCACCCTTCCTGCCCACAGCCCTGATCTGACCACACTCAGAAGCTGGTCAGCCTATGCACTTCAGAAGATCCAGGGTTCTACGACTCAGCTCCGGTCACAACTCTGGAAGCCACTGGTCAGGTGGACGCTCAAGGAACTCATTGGGGGAGACCTGGGAGATGTGGGCAAAATGGCACCCTGTGCCTATGAACTGCTGTCTCAAAAAAAAAAATTAAAAGATTATATATAATATATATATATATTATGTATAAATACAAACCCCTGCAACAATGCCCATTTGAAGATCTAGACATGGACTTTAATAAACTGCCACATAACAAGAGTTGTAAATCCCTGCTGGCCATTGTGTCTACACACTATGGTTGGGTGGAAGTATATCCCACCAGGACTGAAAAAGGCCATGGAAATAACAAAACAAAACAACAACAACAAAATATATATATATATTGAGCTGAGGTGTAGAGGTTTGCCTATAATTCCCAAGGCCAGGACCTCTTGAAAAGCCTATATTGCGAGGAGATTTCAACGGGTTCCAAGACTAGGGGCGGCCAGAAGAATGGGAGCAAGATGAAGACGAACTGGATTGAGATGAGCTCGAGCCATTACACGCGTAGGCATCTTTTATAATACCTTCTTGCAGAGTAAACCTAAGAAGATGCATTATGTATTCCGTTACCACATTAGCTTTCTTGGGGCATTCTACTGTATTTATCTTGTTGATTTATTTATTTAATTTATTTTAATTTTATTTCTAATAAGTAGATTGCTGAGTCGATGTATTTGTGCGTCCATGGTATCATGCAATGTAAGGAGGGCACTGACGGACAGAAAAAGCGCGCTCACTTTGAGCTAGTCCTTTTGGTAACTAGGAGTATTCATGTGTGTGTGTTATGTCTGGTGGGTGAGTCATGCAAACTCATGGTTCCTTAAGAGAATCAGGTGCTCTTAACTAGTTCTGATGAACCAGCAAGACCCACAATGTACTATACTGTCTCGGCTTTGCCGCAGGATGGACAACCTTGGTGCTCAGCTTTTCACAGCAGCGCACACTGGACAGTGACATATAAAGCGCATCGCGAACTTCGCCGCTCCAGGGAATCAGAGAAGTGTATGACGCCTCTTCGCGCTTCCCTTAAGCACTTTGCAATATTTCATGGTACACCAAATCACCACGGTTGCACACAACAGCACAAGACGAACCACTTCGGACACCACACTGATGTGATTCCCGGTTGTGTACAGTTGGTTCGCCATGGACTTAGGCTGGGGAACCCGTGAGGGCTCCCAACCGAGTCCTAAATAGGGTAGATATCTCCAATGCGGATTTGAGTATAACCCGAGTTGACACACACACACTAGAGAGAGAGAGAGATAAAATAAATCTTAAAAAATAAAATATAAAGCTGGTTGTTGTGTGGCGCCCACCGGAACCCACGCTGAATCCTTTAAGGCTACTAGTGGGTGAGGAGAGGCACGGCAGATCTATTGCTGATTCAAAAAGCACACTCGCGCACCTAGCAGAGCGAGTTCAGAACAGGCTGAAGAAAAGGAAGACCGCTGGGTGCTTGTCACAAGCATCTATATATATATATATATTAAAAAATAGAATAGAAATAAAGAAAATAAATAGAATAAATTCAAAATAAACAATCTTGGATGTAGTAGAGAGGAACCTATAGGCTAAGTCTTACTGCTGTAAATGGAAGCCACGCGAGAGAGAGAGGAGAGAGAGCTGAGGCCGAGAATACTGGGTCTATATAATTAGTTCCAGGAAGGAGAGCCGCGGGGTATCTATATGTTTTAAACATAACCTTTTTATTCTCAACAATTGAAATGCCCAGTAGGTGTATGTATATGCCAACCCATTGACCTATAGGCTCGATCAGGATAATCAGGCCTTGTCTCAAGAGAGAGAGAGCTAATGCGAGAGGGAAATTCTGGAGTGACTTACACATTTGAATTTGAAAAAATATTCTAACTGCAAAGTGACGCAAACTTTCAAATCAATGAGTTAGAGAGAGAGAGAGAGAGAAGGAGAGAGTCACAGTATATAAACAAGGGGGGGCTGGGAGATGGCCTAGCGGTTGAAGGAGCGCCGACCGCTCTTAGGAGGACCCGGGTTTGATCCCTCTTACAGAGGACCCAAGTACCCACATGGCTGCCGAGAACCGTCTGGAACTCCATTCCAGGAGAACTCCAGTTCCCAGGGGAATCCGACACACCCACTTGCGGACCTCTATCGTGACCATCACGCAGGCATTAGCATACGCGAGACCAGCCGAACGGGTGCACAGACTTGTTATTGCAGACAGTACATCATACACAATACAGAAATAAATTAAAAAAAAATTTTTTTTTTAAATTTAAAAAAAAATTAAAAAAAAAAAAAAAAGAAACCAAGGGACCAGGGAGATGATTCTGAAGGTAAAAGTACTTGTTGGGCCAGCCTGGTGAGCTGAGTTTGCTCCCTGGATCACATGTTGGAAGGCAAGAACTGATTCCAAAAAGTTGTCTGTTCCAGTTTGTCTTCCATTGCTGTGACAAAACACTCTGACCCACACCAACTTGGAGAGGAAAGGGTTTATTCAGCTCACATTTCCCCGAGTCATAGTTCATCACTCAGGGAGCCCAAGGCAGGAACTCAGGGCAGGAGCCTGGAGGCAGGAGCTGAGGCTCAGACCATGGAGGAATGGTGCTTACTGGCTTGCTCCCCTGGCCCATGTCAACCTGCTTTCTTATACTCTACATAACAACCTGTCCAAGGGTGGCACCACCTGTAGTGGGCTGGGCCCTTCCACATTGCTCAACAATCAAGAGAATACTCCACAGACGTGGCCACAGGCCAGTCAAATGGAGCCAATTCCCCAATTGAGGCTCCCTCAACCCAGGTGTGTCAAGTTGACACTAAAGCTATCTAGCGTATTGTCCTCTGACCACTTGTGTGCTGTGGCAGAAGTGCAAACACTGTCACACACATATCCTATACACATACACATTCATGAGTAAATAAATTTTCAATTGGAAACCAAAAATAAAAATAAGAAGATAAGTGCCGGGTGTGGTGGCACATGCCTTTAATCCTAGCACTTGGGAAGCAGAGGCAGGAGGATCTCTGTGAGTTCAAGTCCAACCTGGTCTATATAGCAAGTTCCAGGACAGCTGGAGCTACAGGGAGATAGTCGAAGAAGAAGAAGAAGAAGAAGAAGAAGAAGAAGAAGAAGAAGAAGAAGAAGAAGAAGAAGGAGAAGAAGAAGAAGTTGTTTAAATAGAATTAGACTCCTTGCCTCAGTCTTTCTGTACTTTGCCCTCCTCCCTGTTCTGTGAGGCATTTCTAAAATGCTTGTCACAATGTCAGGATCCTGCTTGCAACCTTAGCTATATTAGTGAGAAGTCTTATTTGTTTATGTAAACTAACTTCAGTTTTTTTCACAGAAGACATTCATTTTTAAGAGAGAGTGCTGCTTGTGGGTGGACTGAGGGGCGAACTGGAGAACTGCAGAAGCCATTGGTGATCTCTCCCTCCCTGCTTTCCTGTTTCCTCTTTATGCCCAGCAGACTTTTTGGCTGTTGTTTGGACAAAGTTACATAAGGAAAGGAAAGTGTAATCACCCAAGAGACTGGACAGTCTCCAGACTGACAAACTTGGCCTAAGAAATTTCTAGCAATTTTGTGTTCATGTCTTTGGTTTTCAAATTTCACCCTAATTATAAAAGAAAATTATTTTGAGGAAAACATAATGCATTATTATTTATCAAGAATTTCAGGGGGCAAGAGAGATGGCTCAGCAGTTAACACTGGCTGCCCTTGTAAAGAACCTGGATTTAGTTCCCAGCATTCACGTGGTAGCCAACAACCTCCGTGACTCCTGTTCTAGATGATAGGAAGCCCTCTTCTGGCCTCCACTAGCATTGCATGTCATCAGTGCAACTAAAATGCAGGCAAACCATTCATACACATAAAATAAAAATAAATTAAAAAAGAATTTCAGGATACTGGAGTTGGAGAGATTGCTCAGTGGTGAGCACTTGCTGCTTTTACAGAGGAACCAAATTCAGTTCCCAGTACCCACACTGGGTGGCTCATAATAGCTTGTAACTCCAGCTCCGGGCAATTCAACACTTTCTTCTGGCCTCTGTGGGCACCCACACATGTATGTGTACATATACACAGAGACACACAGATATGTAGTCACATACATACACATAAATTAAAAAAAGAAATAAAAAAAAAAGAATCTGAGGATGGGTTGTTATGGGTGTTGATGGTATCTCCCTTTAATTTCAGCACTTGGGAGATGAGACAGAGACAGAGATAGAGACAGAGATAGAGACAGAGACAGAGACAGAGACAGAGGAGAGGCAGAGGAGAGGCAGAGGCAGAGGCAGAGGAAGAGGCAGGTGGGCCTATATGAGTTCCATGCCAGTCAGTGAGACTGTTGAAAGAAAGAAAGAAAGAAAGAAAGAAAGAAAGAAAGAAAGAAAGAAAGAAAGAAAGAAAGAAAGAAAGAAAAGAAAGAAAAGAAAGAAAAGAAAGAAAAGAAAGAAAGAAAAGAAAGGAAAGAAAGAAAGAAAAGAAAGAAAAGAAAGGAAGGAAGGAAGAAAGGAATTAAAGAAAGGAAGAGAGGGAAAAGGAAAAAAGATTTCAGGATGGGGATGTAGTTCAGTTGGTAGAGTGTTCGCTGGGCATGCAGAAATCCTGGGTTTGATTCCACATAAACTGGGCATGGTAGTATTACTGGAATTTTAGGGCCCCATCTGGGTTGCAGATAATACAGGAGAAACTTACAGTCCTCTTGCAGTTCTTAGTTTCATGAATGAAAGAATTTAAAAATGAACTCAAGCCAGGCGTTGTGGCACACGTCTTTAATTCTAGCACTTGGGAGGCAGAGGCAGGCAGATCTTTGTGAGTTCAAGGCCAGCCTGGTCTACAGAGTGAGTTCCAGGACAGCTGGGGCTACAGGGAAACCCTGTCTCGAAAAGACAAAAAAAAAAAAAAATGAACTCAAAAGCTGGGTGTGGTGGCACATCCCATTAATGATAGCACTATGGAGGCAGAAGTCAGATCTCTGTGAGTCCAGGGCCACCTTGGTCTACATTTTTTTTTATTTTATTTATTTTCATATGTGTATGAACGTACTGTCTGCATGTAGGTCTGTGCACCCGTGTCATGCAATGCCGCAGAGGTCAGAAGAGGGTGTCAGATTCCCCTGGAACTGGAGTTAAAGAAGGTTTTCTGCCGCCATGTGGGTGCTGGGGATTGAACCTGGGTCCTCTGCAAGAGCAGTCGGTGCTCTTAACCACTAGGCCATCTCTTTAGCCCTTGGTCTACATTTTAAGACTCTGTCTCAGAAAATAAAATGCACTTGGAACTGGAGAGATGGCTCAGAGGTTAAGAGCACTGGCTACTCTTGCAGAGGACTTGGGTTTGATTTCTAGCACCTACATGGTGGCTAAGAACTGTCCTTAAATCCACTTCCAGGGGAATCCAATACCCTCTTCTGACCTATATGGTATTGCATTACATGGGTGCACTCACATACATACAGGCAATACATACATACACATAAAATAAAAATAATAAATAAAATATTTTTTTACAAAAGAGCTCTGGCTGCTGGGTTCAGTTCCTAGCACCCACATGGCTGCTAACAACTGTCCATAACTTCAGTTCTAGGGGATCTGATGCTCTCTTCTGACCTTCATGGGCACTGCAGGACATAAGTGCACTTACATGCAGGCAATATGCTCATACACATAAAATAAAAGTAAATAAAATATTTTAAAAAATAAAATGGGGGCTGGAGAGATGGCCTAGCGGTTAAGAGCGCAGACCGCTCTTGCAGAGGACCTGGGTTCGATCCCCAGCAACCACATGGCGGCTGAGAACCGTCTGAAACTCCAATTCCAGAACTCCAGTTCCAGGGGAATCCGACACCCTCTTCTGACCTCCACGGCATTGCATGACATGGGTGCACAAACCTGCATGCAGACAGTACATTCATAGACATAGAGAAATTAAAAAAAAAAATTTTTTTAAATAAATAAAAATAAAAATAAAATGGACTCAACAGAAGTTTGAGGACAGTTTTATGTAAGGGGAAAACTCCAGGGCAGGCAAGCTGTAAACCTTAGTAGATACTGAAGAGGAGAATAGAAGAGAGGAGGAAAAAATCCATACTGTGGAAGCTGACAGGGAGGTCAGATGCACAGTGTGGGGAGGGGAACTTTAGCAAAAGTAAGGAAACCCAAAATGTTGAGGAAGCCCTCAGTGTTGGGGAAGGCATGCCCACAAAAGAAGTAAAAAGAACAGGCTTTACATTTCTCTGAAGAGTTTAGAAAAGTGGGTAGACTTATCAAGCAAAGTGGCTTTGGTCTGATGAACCTCTGCACTAGGGTTGGGCTTCTAGGAAGGAAAGGCACACCATTTCATTCAAGGCCTATTTATTCTGCCTATCTCTTTAGCATGGCTGAAGGTGAACCTGTCTTCCCTAGGGGTAATCCTTTGGCCTGGTTGTTGACATGGTCCAACTGGAATGTTAGGTATCCATCCAGGCCAGAGATTCTGTTCTCTTTACTAGGAGTTTTACAGTAGTGCAGGCCTACAGTCCTAGCACAGGGAGGTGGAGGGAGGAGGATCTGAAGTTTAAGGTCATCCTTGGGTTCTGAGCTATATGAGACTGTCACACACTGTAGTTTGCATTCTCCTGCAATCAGAGATATAACTTGCTCTGGGGAAGGGAGGACTGCCTGTGGCTGCCTGTGGAAACTGGCGCCCATTCATAACTAACTCAAACTGGATTTTCCCACAACACACACACACACACACACACACACACATTATTTACTTTTTAATTTTTTGGCCCAGTATAGTTAATGGTACTGGCTATAATCATAGCTACTCTGAGGGCTAAGGCAGAAAGACTATAAATTCAAGGCCTACCTGGGCTACAGAGTGAGTTCAAGGCTAGCCTGGGCAACTCAGGGAAACATTCTATGGAAACGGAAAAAAAAAAAAAAAGTAAAAATAAATAAATAAGTAAATATATTAATTAATTAATTAATGCCTAGGATACAGCTTAGAGGTAAGGGGTGTTTGATTTGGGCACTGGGTTCAGTCCTCAATACTGTAAAAAAAAAAAGTGTTTTTTTTTGAAAGCTGCATTTTATTTGAAAATCCACCCATTTTGCTAACATACATTTATTTATTTATTTATTTTTAATTAATTATTTATTTATTTAGCCTTTTTGAGGCAGGGTCTCCCTGCGGCCCCAGCTGGCCTGGAACTCACTCTGTAGACCAGGCTGGCCTTGAACTCACAGAGATCCGCCTGCCTTTGCCTCCTGAGTGCTGGGATCAATGGCGTGCGCCACCATGCCCGGTTTATACATTTTAATATTGTAAACAAAAATAGAATCTGCAGAGACAATGCAATGACAACAACAACAAAAAAGCTGAATTTTAAGCTAGCCATGGTGTCTTACAACTGTAATTTTCACATATAAGAGTTGAAACAGTCTACGGCCATACCACCCTGAACGCGCCCGATCTCGTCTGATCTCGGAAGCTAAGCAGGGTCGGGCCTGGTTAGTACTTGGATGGGAGACCACCTGGGAATACCGGGTGCTGTAGGCTAAAAAAAAAAAAAAAAAGAGTTGAAACAACCTGGAGGTGGTGGTCACGCCTTTAATCCCAGAAATTGGGAGGCAGAGGTAGGTGGATCTCTCTGGGATGGAGGCCAGCCTGGTCTAAAGAGTAAGTTCCAAGACAGTTGGGGCTACAGGGAAAACCTATCTTAGAAAAAAGAAAAGCAATTTGGAATAAGAGAATTGTATCTGGGAAAACAGGATGGGCTGTGAAAGGTCTTTGATGGGGCTATAAAAGAATTTACTATAGGCACAAATAACCAAAGAGAGTTAATAAAAACATTTCAAGAAAGCAGTAAGCAGCAGGGCCTGGTAACCCAAGCCTATAATCCCAGCAACTCAGGAGGCCAGACAAGATCACAATTTCAAGACTGGCTATGGCAATTTTAGTGACTCCCTGACTCAAAAAAAAAAGAGGGCTTGGGATGTAGCTCAGTGCTAGAGTATTTACTTAGCATGTAAGAAGTCCTGGGTTCAATACTAAGTATAAGAGAAGGAAGGAAGGAAGGAAGGAAGGAAGGAAGGAAGGAAGGGAGGAAGGGAGGAAGGGAGGAAGGGAGGAAGGGAGGAAGAAAGGAGCAGTGGGTGAGTTCCCAGAGAGACTGTCCCTCCATTGACCAACTGAGAAGAAGCAGTTCTTTCTACTTGAAGGGAAATTACTCAGTATTATCTCTTGGGCCTTTTGTATGGGTTCATATTGGGGTATAATATCTCATTATCTTGTTGAATAATATTTTTTTTTTTGGTCTTTTCGAGACAGGGTCTCCCTGTAGCCCCAGCTGTCTTGGAACTCACTCTGTAGACCAGGCTGGCCTTGAATTCACAAGGATCCGCCTACCTCTACCTCCTAGGATTAAAGGCACCACCACGCCCAGCTAAAAGAGTTCTTAGATGCCATGTGGGTGCTGGGAATCAAACCTGGGTCCTCTGCAAGAGCAGCCAGTGCTCTTAACTGCTGAGCCATCTCTCCAGACGTTTTTTATTCCTTCTGAGCTGACACTTCAGAGGCCTAGGATGACTGCTAAAGTTAAAATGAGACCCACCAGGCGTGATGACTCACACCTTTAATCCCAGCACTCAGAAGGCAGAGGCAGGCAGATCTCTTATGAATTCAAGGCCACTCTGGTCTACATAGTAAGTTCCAGGACAGCCAGAGCTACAGGGAGACCCTGTCTCAAAAAGACAAAAAAATTAAAAATGAAAAATAATGCCGGGCGTGGTGGTTCACGCCTTTAATCCTAGCACTTGGGAGGCAGAGGCAGGAGGATCTTTGTGAGTCCAAGGCCAGCCTGGTTTACAGAGCATACAGAGTAAATTCCAGGACAGCTGGGGCTACAGGGAGACCCTGTATCAATAAAACATAATTAATTAATTAATTAATTAATTAAAAAATAAAATAAGGGGCTGGAGAGATGGCTCAACAGTTAAGACTGCTGACTGCTCTTGAAAACAACCTGGGTTTAATTCCCAGCACCCACATGGTGGCTAAGAACCATCTTTTTTTTTAATTTTATTTATTTTTGTATGTGTATGAATGTACTGTCTGCATGTAGGTTTGTGCACCCGTGTCATGCAATGCCATGGAGGCCAGAAGAGGGTCTCAGGTTCTCCTGGAATTGGAGTTCCCCTGGAATTGGTGTTACAGACGGTTCTCAGCCGCCATGTGGGAGCTGGGTATCGAACCCGGGTCCTCTACAAGAGCAGTCGGTGCTCTTAACCGCTAGTCCATCTCTCCAGCCCAAGAACAGTCTTTAACTCCAGTTCCAGGGGAATCCGACACCCTCTTCTGACCTCCGCAGCATTGCACTACACGGGTGTACCTACCTACATGCAGACAGTACACTTATACACATAAATAATAAAATAAAATTATAAAATAAAATGAGAGACCCTAGGAAAAAACCATCCCCAATTTTGCCCTTTGATTATTGTTATAGCTTACCATCTGCTCCAGCTTGTCTTCCATTGCTGTGACAAAACACTCTGACCAACACCAACTTGGGGAGGAAAGTGTTTATTCAGCTTACGTCTCCTGGGTCACAGTTCATCATTTAGGGAGCCCAAGGCAGGAACCTGGAGGCAGAAGCTGAAGCACAGGTTGTGGAGGAATGCTGTTCACTGGCTTGCTCGCCTGGTTCACACCCAGCCCGCCTTCTTATACAGTACACAACAACCTGCCCAGGGTAGCACTACTCATTGTGGGCTGGGCCCTCCCACACTGCTCGACCATCAAGACAAAACTCCACAGATGTGGCCATAGGCCAATCCAATGGAGCCAATTCCCCAACTGAGCCCCCTCAACCCAGGTGTGTCAAGTTGACACTAAAGCTATCCAGCACAATTGACCCCTTGTCAACTTGACACACAAAACCACCACCTTTCCAGTTCTTGTCCCCAAAGTATGATGTTAACATTAATCACAACCTAAGACAGTACAACCTTAAAAGCCCCACAGTCCTTAAAATGTCCAAACACTTAAAAGTTCACAGTATTAAAAGTCTCTTAACTGTGGGCTGCTGCAAAATCCAAAACAAGTACTGTCTTATTTCAAAGGGAAGAATCAGGCACATTCAAACAAAACCTAAGTCCAGCAAGTAGCTCAAGGCTGGACACCTGGGATTCACTCACGATCTTCTGGGCTCCAAAGGGTCTCGGCAGCTCCCCGTCTCTGACTCTGCCGTCCGTGGCACACATAGCTCATCTCGAAGGCCTAGGCCGACTCCATTCCACACCTGTTGCTGCTCTTGGTGGTCATCCCATGGTCCTGGCATCTCCAAAAAGCTGGGGTCGCCACTGAAACTGAGGCAGCACCTTCACCAATGGTCTCTTCTGACCTCTCCTGGTGCCAAGCCTCAGCTTCTCTCCATGACCCCTGCAATCTTGGGGTCTTCACTGCAACCNTTCTGGGTCACAGCTTCTGTGTGCTGACCTTGAAGATATTCTCCCCAGAAGATTTCACCTCAGTGATGCTGGTCTCTTGTTACAGCTGATTTTTCAGCCCCAGCTAACCAGCATCAATTGCCCCAGTACCACAAAAGTTTCACTTCAGGTTCTGGTCTCTTGTTACTTACAGCTGATTCTTCAGCCCCAGCTGACCAGAACCCACAGATTACACAGTCCTGATGATCTCTGTTCCCCTTTGAAACTAGAAACTTCACAAGCCAGGCCTCCATCTTCTACAAATCCTTCAGCAAAACTGCTCCAAGTTCCACAGCCACAATACAATCTTTAGGCATTCAATGATCATCCCAGCCCAAAGTTCCAAATGCCTCCACAATCCTTCCCCAAAACACCAAGGTCAGGTCTGTCACAGCAATACCCCACTTCTGGTACCAATTTCTGCTCCAGCTTGTCTTCCATTGCTGTGACAAAACACTCTGACCAACACCAACTTGGGGAGGAAAGGGTTTATTCAGCTTACATCTCCTGGGTCATAGTTCATCACTTAGGAAGCCCAAGGCAGGAACCTGGAGGCAGAAACTGAAGCACAGGCCATGGAGGAATGCTGTTCACTGGCTTGCTCGCCTGGCTCATGCCCAGCCTGCCTTCTTATACAGTACACAACAACCTGCTCAGGGTAGCACTACTCATTGTGGGCTGGGCCCTCCCACACTGCTCGACCATCAAGACAATACTCCACAGATGTGGTCACAGGCCAATCCAATGGAGCCAATTCCCCAACTGAGCCCCCTCAACCCAGGTGTGTCAAGTTGACACTAAAGCTATCCAGCACACCATCTATATCTCTTCAGTTAACTTTTCAAAATGTTGTCCATATCAGTCTACAGATTCCTCAAGTTTAATTGATTCCAGGTTCCTAAGACTCTAAATTTCCAGGTAGACATAATCATACATATCTATAATTCCAGCACATGGAAGACAGAGGCAGGGAAATGAGGGTTTGAAGCTAGTCTGGGCTGCAATGGTGAGATCCTGCCATGGGGTGGGGTTGAGTCTCCACATTTTGTTGCAAGTCTGTGATAACAACACTTGGGAGGTGTTGGCACAAGGATCCCCAGTTCATCCTCACATACACAGCAAATTCAAGACCAACATGAGAAGAACTCTGGTTTTCTTTTGTCTCAAAAATCCCACTGTAAGCTGGGCGTGGGTGGATTTCTGTGAGTTCAAGGCCAGCCTGGTCTACAGAGTGAGCTCCAGGACAGCTGGCACTAAAAGGGAGACCCTGCCTCAAAAATACCAAAAAAAAGTAAAAGGTAGAAAAGAAAAGAAAAAAGAAAACCCACTGCAATAGCTGGTGAGATTTCTCAGTGGTAAAGGTGCTAATTGTCAAGTCAAGCCTGATGACTTGAGTTCCATTCCTAGGAGTCACATGGTGGCAAGATCGAAGTTGCTACAGAGGGTTGTCTTCTGACTTACACTTAGATATTAAATAAATAAACTGTAATAAAAATTTTAACCCCCCCACCACTACCACTAAGAAAAGAAAGACAGGGGCTGGAGGGATGGCCTAGCGGTTAAGAGCGCCGAACGCTCTTGCAGAGGACCCGGGTTCGATCCCCAGCACCCACATGGCGGCTGAGAACCGTCTGTGACTCCAGTTCCAGGAGAACTCCAGTTCCAGGGGAATCTGAGACCCTCTTCTGACCTCCGCGGCATCGCATGACACGGGTGCGCAGACCTGCATGCAGACAATACATTCATACACATAAAAAAAAATAAATTAATTAAAAAAAAAAGAAAAGAAAAGAAAAGAAAGACAATAATAATAATAATAACACTTAAACAGGAGCTGGAAAGATGACTCAGCAGTTAAAAACACTTGATGCTCTGGCAGAGTTCAGGTCCCAGCACCTACCTTGGGCAGCTTATAAAAGTACCTGTAACTCAGCTCTGGGGCATCTAACATCTTTTTCTGGCCTCTCCTGGCACCTTTACAGATGTGCTTAGACACATGTACACATAAATAAAAATGAAAATAAATCTTTAAAAAGTTAATAAAATTTGCTGGGCATGGTGGCGTATGCCTTTAATCCCAGCATTCAGGAGGCAGAGAAAGATGGATCTCTGTGAGTTCAAGGCCAGCCTGGTCTACATAGTGAGTTCCAGACCAGCTGGGGCTACAGGGAGACCAAGTCTTAAAAAAAATTAATTAAATTTAGAAATAAAAAAAAAATAAAGGTAATCTTTGCATACAGAGCCCAACTGCCCCTAAGGTAATCTGTACTTTAGCTCATTCTATTGTTTTGTTGTTGGTGGTGGGTTTTTTTTGCTACTTTTGAGACAGGGTCACCCTTTTAGTACCAGCTGTCCCAAGTGCTGGGATTAAAGGTGTGCACCACCACACCCAGCTTCATTCTATTGTTTTATCTATGGATGTGGTTAGACCAATTGAACTCAAGGGTCATCTCATAAACAAAAACACCAACTTCTCTTTATTAGCCACTTGTATACTTCTTACCCAAATACAAATATAATCATGTTGGTTCTTCATTTCCTTTACATCCTACCGGATTAGGTCAAAATGCCACCCTTGGGATCTAGAAAAGTGTATAGTCAAAATAAAAATGGAAAAGGTGGGAGGAGAAATGGCTCAGCAGTTAAGTGCCCATACTGCTCATGAACCAGAGTTCAGCTCCCAGCAACTACATCAGATGGCTCACACCTGCTGGTAACTCCAGCTCCAGGTGAGACCTCTGGCCTCCGTGGGCACCTACACTTACCATGCACATGTCGGTACACATACACATAATTAAAAATAAAAATATAATTTTAGTATCAGTAAGACATATGTGTATGTATATACATATATATATATGTACATTGAAGCAATACAAGTTGGAGGGAACAACAACAACAAAAAAACTGGGACACAAAACTGAAACAGTGAAGTTCTCCCCAAAACAATAATCCTCTGCTTTGAAAAAAAAAAAAAAAGGCTGGAGAGATAGCCTAGCGGTTAAGAGCACCGACGCTCTTGCAGAGGACCCGGGTTCGATCCCCAGCACCCACATGGCGGCTAAGAACCGTCTGTAACTCCAATTCCAGGAGAACTCCAGTTCCAGGGGAATCTGAGACCCTCTTCTGACCTCCATGGCATTTTGCACGACACGGTGTGGCACAGACCTCAGTGACAAACAATACATTCATAACACATACAAAAAATAACAAAATAAAAAAAATAAAAAAAAAATTAACAAAAAAAAAAAAAAAACAAAAAAAAAAGAAAAAAAAAAAAACAACTTCTGAAAGAAGGAATCAGGGAAAAATGCAGATTTGCCAAGACATGTATGGGCAGAATTGTCATTGAACTCTAGGTTGGGGGGGTTGGTATGGTGGTCAAATGGAAAGGGGACATGAAATCTAAAATCTGGATTGAGAAATTTTGGTTGTTTGTATGATGCATGAAAAAAACGTTATAAAAAAAATAAACTATTATTAACAAAAATAAATAACATAAACAATAAAAACAACATGTTTTTTTTTTAAAAAAGAAAAGAGAGAAAGGAGATGAAAAAAGATAAAAGCTCACTGTCTTCTCCCCCTATCCTCACACAGTAGAGAATATCACCTTCAGGGCAGGGCGTCTCTGACTGTACAGCACACCCATTTAACTGCTCCTAGTTCTGGGCCCTTATCTTACTAGGCCGTAAGCAGTCCTGTCCACAGGCCTGAGTCTTTGTTAGATACCAGGTGCTTCAAGTCCTAGAAACTCAGTTGCATTTATCACTGTAACCCAGAATGTGGCAGGAAACACTAGAAGCTCTATAATTGTTGAACTGAATTGAACTTACGCACTTTGTATTTTGTTATCCTTTTCCTTTCTTTCCCTAGTTCTTAAAAAAAGTTTATATTTGGAACAATGTCCAGCCTGTCTCCAGGCTTGTCCTCCAGAGGAAGGAAGGAAAAGGGCATTTGTGCATTTGGGAACTGAGAAAAAGCACATCACATCCTTGGGGGCTGGGATGGAGACTGCTGTGGAAAAGCAGGTGAGGGGTGAGGGATTTACCAGGGAGAAAAACGGCGGCAGGAAAAAGCCAAACTAGCGGGCGTCCGGTGGCGCAGCCCTTTAATCCCAGCATTGGGAATGCAGAGGCAGGTGGATCCTATGTGAGTTCAAGGCCCAGCATGGTCTTACAGAGCGAGTTCCGGGACATCTGGGGTTACAGGGAGCCCCCGTCTCGAAGACGACCAATAAACATAAAATAAAATTTAATTAATTATTTCATTAAAAAAAAAAGAGCTACCAAGGTCTCAGGAGGCGGCCTGGAGCGATGGACTCAGCCGTTAAGCTCCAAAAATTGGCCAGGCGTTGGTGGCGCACGCCTTTAATCCTAGCACTCAGATTTGCAGCGGGGAGAGGCAGGCAGATCTTTGTAGAGTTCAGGCCACGCTGTCTACCAGAGTGAGTCCAGGACAAGTGGGGCTACAGGGAGACCCTGCCTTGACAAGACAAACAAAAAAAAAAAAAAAAAAAGAGTCTCCAACCCTTGTCTCAGACAGAGGGGACACCTGGGTTTCGATTCCCAAAGCACCCACATGGCAGCACGAACCGTCTTTAAGTCCAGTGTGGTGTTGCACGCGAATTTAATCATCTAGCGCAATCAGGAGGGAGAGGCAGGTGGATTTGTGTGAAACTGACACCAGCCTAGCCTACATATTGAATTGCAAACCAGCTGGGGCTACAGAAAAAAAAAAAAAAAAAAAAAAAAAAAAAAACAAAAATAAGAAAAAGAAAAGGAATTTTTGTTTTACTTCAATTAGTTCCTAATCTCTTCATTAATCATTCCTTCCTTCCTCCCTCCCTCCCTCCCTCCCTCCCTCCCTTCCTTCCTTCCTTCCTTCCTTCCTTCCTTCCTTCCTTTCTTTCTCTTTCAGATGGTCTCATTATATAGTCCTGCCTAGCTGGTGGCTGGTGTGGAACGTAATGTGTAGACTAGGCTAGCCTTGAACTCCCAAAGATCCACATCTCTCTGCCAGCAAAATGCTGAGATTATAGGTATGTCCAGCTCAGAATACCTTTTTTTTTGGTCTTTGAGACAGGGTCTCCCTTTAGTCCCAGCTGTCCTGGAGCTCGCTCTGTAGACCAGGCTGGCCTTGAACTCACAGAGATCTGCCTGCCTCTGCCTCGGAGTGCTGCAGTGCCAGGATTAAAGGCATATGCCACCATGCCTGGCTCAGAATACCTTTTAAGACAAAGAGATGAATGGTCTCAGGAAGAAAAGCAGCCAGAGGCATGGCTTTGGCCTGGGTATGTTCTGGTGTCTCCCAGTCTTCTTCCCATGGTGGGTTTCAGTCTTTTGTTCTGGCCATTACAAGCCTTTAGCTCTGTTTCAGAAAGTCAGCCAGTAGCTGACAATGGAGGATGGCAGTGGACCAGGGGTCCCCAGCCTTCCCCTCTACTCTGGATGGTGTTTACCAAGTCTTCACCCTTAAGTCATTTGTGGTGCTCTGAGAAAAATGGATTTTGCCTTAATTTCTGATTCCTGTTTAAATATTTAGTTTAATCAGCACAGATCCAAGTGCCTTTTCCATTTCCCCTGGTGCCTGGGAGCCATGCTGACACCAGTGTCATAAATAATGCATCTGATCCCAGCAACATGCCGCTGGCTGGAGGTACTCCATCCTCCAAGTCTCTGGGCCTACTCTGCTCTGGGTAGCTGCTTTGGGAAAGCTGGGCCTTATCAGAACAGTTCTGAGCTCTAAAGGGCTGGGCCTCAAAGCTGCTGCTGGAAGGAGTCACTGTGACTCTGTCCCAGATCAGAGGGGCCTTTAAGGGAGTGTGAGGCAAGTAAGGTGGTATCGGTTTGGGCTAGGTACAAATACCAAGGCCAGAGAGTGTTGGAACCTGGAAGGAGATTTGAGGGCCAGTTAGCAAGGCCCTAATTTAGGCTCTGGGTAGAACAAAGGGGCAGTTAAGTTTAAAGACAAAAAAAAAAAAATCTGTGACATTCTGGAACCTTCTCTCCCTGCCTCCAGAACTTGAATTCCCAACATGGATTCCACCCTTCATTTCAAAGACACAGTTGAGTTTTCACCCCATCATCCATTTCCTCCTACAGAAAGGAACTGATGGTGGGATTTGGCTGGACAGGTTCTGAACATCCTTTGCCAAAACCTCAGAAAGGTTAAAATGCCTCCAGGTGCCCCTGCCTTTGGAGCCAGAGCTCTGATCTGGGCAATTAAACAAGAGGCATCGTGTCAGTTGCTTTTAATGACATGCTCCTGGCCTGTTTTTGTAAAAGCAGCTTTTTGGAGGGTGCTCTGTAATATACATTTCTCCCAAACTTTGCAGAGATGAAAGGAGACATAAACAATGATTTATTTATCCAGAAGTTCAAGGTTTAGCTTTGAGCTCTCCAACATTTTTACTTTTTTTGAAATCAAGAGCACAAATAAATGTCCCTCTTATAAAAAGGGCAGCCTCTATAAACCTACAGATAAAGATAAAAGTAACTGATGAAAGGAACAAATTCTAGTCTTTGTCTATTTGATAGAGGGGGGTGGGAGTGGGGGAGATATTAATGAGTCCTCCTCCCTGCCCTAGAGTCACAGGCTAGAACCTTAGGAAGTCATTTCCAGCTTCCTAAGACCTGAAGAGTAAAGACAAAAGATGACAAGATGGCAGGTGTTTGTGATCCTAACACTAGGGAGACTGAGGCATGCTTGAAGTAGCTAGCCTGCACAATTCAGTGAGACTCAGTCTTAAACTAAAATTTAAAAAGAGAAAAGAGGCCGGGTGTGGTGGCGCATGCCTTTAATCCCAGCACTTGGGAGACAGAGGCAGGCGGAACTCTGTGAGTGTTAGGCAGGGCCTGGGCTTAGAGCTCTAAAGATGGCACCTACCACCCTTCTCTTCTGGTCAAAAGTCTACCTCATCTCAGGCTGCTGATACAACTTCCCTTCCTGATGAGAGCACAGCCTAAGACCATATATGGTTATATTCCAGCTTCATGATGAACACTAAAGACGCACTTTGTCCCCTCCCACTGTACCAGCTTTGCCCTTACAAGTACATGCTTTGTCTCACCATCATTACCTCATTTTCCTCTCCCCAGAACTTATAAAAGCCCTCATCCCCAGCCCAAGTGCTTGACTCCCCTGGCCTCCCTCTCTGAGACCAGCGGACCCACCCGGGAGTGTGTCCTAATAAACCTCGTTTTATACTTTGTTAATCTGGTTTGATCTGGCCTGTTTTTCGTCGAAAAAAGCCTTTCAGTGAGTTCAAGGCCAGCTCACAACCACCTATATCTCCAGTTCCAGGGGGATCTGATCTCTTCTTCTGACCTCTGTGGTCACCTGCATTCACATGCATATAACCAGACACATGCACACACATAATGAAACACAAAAATCAAGGGCCTGTGAGATGGCTTAGCATGTAAAGGTACTTGCTGCAAAGTCTGATGACCTGACTTTAGTCCTTGGAACCCACAATGTGGAATGAGGAGAACCTAAAACTCCCACCAACTTGCCTTGACCCTCCACAAGGCCGGTGTCCATCTCTATCATATCTATAATATATAATCTATATATTATGATATAATTTGTAATTTAAACATTGCGTTATTGTGTGGTGGGGGATGGCCCCCCTCCACCTCCTAGCGATGTGACGAGCGGCGACACCTCACGTCTTGCAGAGGACCGGGCGTGTCCGATCCCGCGCCCCCATGGCAGCCTGACTAGACACCCCCCGTCTTTTTGACTACCCGTTCCCGCCGCGGACTCTGCCCTCCACTCTTTGACGCTCTCCGTCTGAGCACATTGCCCTGACTCCGGGGCGCACCCTGCACAGACTTGCGTGCAGACAATACATTGATACACATACAGAAATTTAAAAAAAAAAATTTAAAAAAAAGAAAATAAATAAAAATAAATAAAATTTAAAAACAAAAATTAAAAAAAAATTGCTTTATGTTTTGAGAGAGGGTCTCCCGTAGCCCCAGCTGGCCTGGAACTTGCTATGTAGATCATCTGACCTTGATTTCACAGGGTTCCACCTGGCTCTGCCTCCTGAGTACTGGGACTAAAGATATGGGCCATTGTGGCCAGCCTAATTTAAAATACTCACAGAGATCTGCCTGCCTCTGCCTCCTGAGTGCTAGGATTAAAGGCGTGAGCCACCATACCCGGCTTAAAGATGGTTTTTAGGTGCCATGTGGGTGCTGAGAATTGAACCCGGGTGCTCTGTAAGAGCAGTCAGCACTCTTAACTGCTGAGCCATCTCTCCAGCCCCTTAATATTGTATTTTATGTGTATGAGTATATTCTTTGCATGTATGTAAGTGTTCCCATATCATGCAATGCCTTCAGAAGTCAGAAGAGGGTAGCGGATGCCCTGGAACTGGAGTTAGCTACAGACAGTTATCGCCATGTGATTGCTGAGAACTGAACCTAGGTCTTCTGCAAGACCAGCTGGTACTTTTAATTGATAAACCATCTCTCCAGACCCTTAAAAAAAACAAAACAAACCTTTTTTAAAAACATAAATCGGGTCTTGGGGCTGGAGAGATGGCTCAGCAGTTAAGAGCTCCGAGTGCTATTGCAGAGGACCTGGGTTCAATTCCCAGCACCCACATGGCTGCTAAGAACTGTCTTTAACTTCAGTTCCAGGGGAATCTGACACCTTCTTCTGACCTCCATAGCACTGCATGACATGAGTGCACCAACCTACATGCAGACAGTACACTCATACACATAAAACAATAATAAATAGCTGGGCGTGGTGGTGCACACCTGTAATCCTAGCATTTAGGAGGCAGAGGCAGGTGGATCTCTGTGAGTTCAAGACCAGCCTGGTCTACAGAGTGAGTTCCAGGGCACCTGGGGCTACAGGGTGACCCTGTCTCAAACAAAACAAAATAAAACAAAACAAAACAAAAACACATATTAAGGTGGGCTGGAGAGATGGCCCAGTAGTTAAGAGAACTGGTTCTTCTTGTAAAGACCCCAGGTTCAAATCCTATCTCCCACATAGTGGCTAACAACTGTTTGCAACTCCAGTTCCTGGTGATCTGGTGTCCTGTGTGGAGACACAGGAAATGCTCACAGGGATGCATTTACATGAATGCAGGCACAGCACTCATATGCATATGTCCCCGCCTGCGGGGGCAGTAATCGCAGGTACCCGAAGGAGACCCCAAACCTGTGAAGATGGGCAAGAGAGAAGAGCGAGACTTTGCAAAGGTTGTCAAAGTCTACTTTATTGAGCACACGCCATTGTATTTATCTTGCAGAAGGCAAGAAATAGGGAGGGGGTGGGTGAAACAGGGTAATCAGTCGGTCGGGCTCTCTGGCGTCAGAGGAGGGTCTGTTTTTGCAAGATCACTGAGTTGAGACATCGGGCTGGAGTATCTGGTGACTTTTACTGCACGTCCACACCCAGCTCTTAGAAAAGGCACGAGGTGACAGAGTCAACTTCCTTGTAAGCAAGCTCAGCGTAAGCAAGCTAAAGCCTGCGGCTCCTTACATATCCCCCTTCTTTACATTAAGAAGGTATGGATAAGTATCAGGCAGAGTGGCGTCTGCAGCCAATTAAGTGACCGTCCTTGTCTTAGGTTCGACCTCTACAAGACCCTCTTCCTTACCCACCCTGTCGTCCTCAGGGCTCCTGTCTTAGGTTGGTAAGAGGGGAGAGGAAGTTGCCCGTCTTTGGGGCGGCCACCTGGGCTGGTTTGGGCTAGCTCACTCTTATAAGGCCTGAGGGCGATGATTTAGAGCAAGCGAAAATTGAGCCTTTCTGGTGTGGGTGTAGGAGTGGTCTCAGTATTATCTTTGTCACTGGTCGCCACTCGGTGATAATGGACCGAGACTGATGAAGCAGCAAGGGAAGAATCTATTTGAACAACCCAAGGTTCCCATAGTCCATTCCATATTGTTGTAATCTCACAATTCACCCCAGTCTCTCCTCAGCCCTTACATTCTACCATGCCTCCTCTTCCGCAAGTCGTTCCCTAGGCTTTGGGAGGGGGCACAGGTGGGTGAGAAGCAAAGCAGTGTTTTCTCTGGAGATGTCATTTTTGACTCTAGCCAGGTTGTTTCCCTTCATGGGTTGACAGCTTATCCAGGGTACCTTTTTAATCCTACTAACAAAGCACAAGCAATTAGATGTACAGGCATTTAAACAATGTTATTATGGCAAGCTAGGCTGTGAGCATAGACACAGATGTTTGGATGGTATGTTAATCCATAAGCTGTGATTTCTCTATAAAAGATGACAAGTTCTTATTGTGGCTCATATAATCTCCTAACCACTAGAGGACATAAGCTTATGGCATCAGCCATGAATTATTCCTCCAAGGAGATAGCTAATAGCCAATTAGATTTGGGATATGTATAGACACATGGCTGCCACTGTTGCACAGATATCTCCAGGCTGTTGAGGTGTACTGATACTGGACAGAGGAGTCTTTGCTTGTACTCAAGGAGACTAACACGTTTGTTTTATACACATTAGTGGCCTTTGGTATGTTTCTGGCAGTCCAGAGGCCAAATGTACCATTAGAAGGATGTCTCAAAACATATTTCTTTCATGCTTTACACCAACCCGATCTTTGACAACAGGGCTGTACCACCTTTCTCCTAGGCTGATTACCAATTTTTTATAGGCAAAAGGTCCTTTATATTTGGGGGCTTGGATCCCCCAACCAACTTCTCCTTGGCAGAACGATCCATTGCTGACCTCAGGGCTTTTCTGTATTAACATATTGTGCTCATTGTACCACTTATAGAATACATTTATATTTGGCTCTAGACAAAGAACCATCCCTGTACAGTTTGTATGCTCCGATCAATCAACCAAAGAAGGTAGTCAACCTGTTCAAAGCATTTACCATTATAGCAGTAATTTCGATCCACAGCTGGGGAACGACCCCACTACCATCACATTCTCCTTCTTATAAAAAGGTGAGAAGGTAGAAAGGTTGCTCAGCATCTGGAAGGTAAACTTTATCAGACCACATCATAAACGTTATCCCAAATAGAATTTAGAGAAATGTTCAATGTCTGTGACCCAGGCAATCTGAAGGGTTTCTTTTTTCATTCTCTTAATTGTCCGATGGGTCAAGCCTCTCTGTTGGCATTTCTCAGTCCATCTTGCAGCCAAAGATTGTGTATTTTTAGGCATTTAGGTTGGTGTTTTTACCTGTGGGGAACATACAAATCTTTTCCCATTGGTTAGCTGAAAATTTTTTATTTAATTAAAATTTATTAATTTTATAGAGAATTTTTTTTTTTTTTTTTTATATTGTCTATTTTGATCAATATAGATGCCTAAGTTTGTATTACAAATACCCATAAACAGGAAACCAAGGTTAAGTCTTCATAAATTTATCCAAACTGTTTATCCTTGACTCTATGCTTATTTGGGAATGAAACTCAGACTTAATTTTTTTAAATTATCCTATAAGTAAAGGAAAAATGTTACAAGTGATACTGTATAAAACTAGAAAATATGAGACCATCTGTGTGTCTTAATCCCAAAGCCATTTTTGGAAATTCAATACAGATTACAAATAAACAATTAACAATCATTATTTTTTCATTAGTGTTAAAATGTATTACCATTTTAAACTGTAATACCTTACAAGGTGGATTATAATAGTTTTGTCTTTTTTTTAAGTTTTTGGCCTTTCTAGGCTCGAGCATGAAACCTACTTTAAGTTTTTTATAATATTTGGCTCTTAATAAAAATATATATAATATACATTTTTGTATAGTTATTACGTCCATCAGTCAATTAAAGATTGGCACAGATATGTCCATGAGAAGTTGTTACCTTCATCATTACATCTTGATTAATTCTTTATGAGTTTATCATTATTACATCATTGATTAAATTTTTGTATACTTAACATCATTACCATCTTGATTAATTTTTTATATAACGTTTTATTTTTTATTTTTAAAACAATCTAAAACTTAAATTAATACTTTAATACACTGAAAACCTGGTTGTACCAGTGTAGATTCATTATTCAAATTCCTTGAAAAAGAAATACCCATAACTTTTGTTTTGAAATCGAATTTTTTTGGCTGTTAATAGAATTTGCGTCTTAAGATGGAAGGGTCAGTTACAACTTAGAGGCAATGTTCTTATATTATCATGTCTGTTTAACATAATAACTTAGAACACTAAAAGTCACAATACACTCATCACATACATGTGGTGCGGCACAATACATACATGATACACACATACAAGTACATAAGAAAGATTTGGTAAGGTTGACCTGTAAGATAAGAAAGCCATATCTTTGATGTTCAATGAAAAAACCAATGAATTTTTATATTAATTTGTTATAGGGTTATTTTAGTAACTGCATGAAAGAAGTTGAGATCCATATGCCACTTTTTAGGCCCATTTGCAACACTTGCCTTTAATGAACTATACCTAAAGTTTTACTACTTTTTTCCCTATCCTTCCCTTTGGTCATCTACTCCTAAGCTGTCCCTCCGCTAAGCCTAACTGGACCCTAGTATTATTTACAAATTCTAAAGGTTGAGGATTCCCAAAAGTAAAACAGGCCAAAGTTGTTTGTAGTCTTGACAAGATCCATCTTGTCTTGCTATAAGACTTTGGAAGAATAATAATGATTCATACCACACACAATTAAACCATTATATTATTATTAATTATCATAATTAATATTAACCTATTATTACCATTAGTCACAACCAGTGAATTATAATAATGATATGTCAATAATATAGAGCCAACAATGAACAATTTACCATTGAGATGTGAATTTTTATATATCCAAATTTATTATCAATAATTATATTTAATAAACAATAACTATAACTAACATATACTACTAAATAATTAGACAATCTACATTAAACTGAATAATATGCATACTATAAACCCAATTAAAAATGTGTTAACACTAAGGGGTAAAAGCAAACATTCTTTTCTATGAATCAAATCTAAATTTTTGTTATAGTTGTGTAAATAGATTTAAAACCTGTAAGGACTATATAATTGAAAGCAGGAACTCCCATTCCGCACACATACCACAGCTTGAAGATGGGCCCTAAAGAAACATAAAACAGTCTTATTTAAAGATTTCTTATTTAAATTAAACCAAAATATCAATTTACGTTGTTAAAGAGACTTTTAAATGTTCCTTAAAAAAAAAAAAGAACAATTTTGAATCCTTTTTTGTTTTTTTTTTGTTAGAACTTTAAGCCTGAAAATTTCTTTTAGAACCTTTAGAGTTAGACATGCTGAGATTGATTTGAAATTGCTTAATTGATATGCAACTTGGTAAGGTGGAGGTCCACAATCTGTAAGACTAGCCTCTTAGGAACATCTCTATGGAAGCTTGCTGCAAAATGCTCCGAGGGCAGGCCCTGTCCTTCCGCCTCTGTGCCCTTCCCCACCTGAGACTGTGGCAAGAAGGGGAAGCCAGGGCCCCAGCGGCAGGGCAAATTTCTAACCACATTTCAAAAACCTCTAGAAGGCAAATGATGTGAGAGGAGGGGCCTCCTCTCACAATTTATCTGAATACCCACCACCTGGGAAGGCTGGGGAAGCAACAGATGTCCCAATCCAGGGAAGCCAAAGACAGCACCTCACGGGCATGCATGAATCATGTCTTTCCGAGTGGTGAAAACACACAGGGAATGCAAGCTTCTCAAAGCTATCAGAGAAAGGGTCTCCGCACACAGGCCAAATCTCCATTAGTGCATCCACAGGCCTCACCACCAAGTCAATAGGAATAGAGTTCTCTGCGTTCATCCTTACCCATGCCTTCATGATTTGGAGATGATAAACTTTCTCCATGCCAAAACTTGAAACACAACAGCTATGGCAGAACAAGCCACAGTCAACAAACACCCGATGCCATAATCAAAAACAATTTCTCCTGGAATACATAGCTTCTCTTTGAAAGGTGTATTTCCCATCTTGAGAGATTCTAGCTTACCAAACTGGTCTCCAAGACCCACACGTCCCCTTTTTTTTTTTTTTTTTTTTTTTGGTCTTTTTTGAGACCAGGGTCTCACTCTGTAGTCCCCAGCTGTCCGGAACCACTTGCCAGACCAGGCCTGGCCTGAATATCACAAAGACTCCGCTGCCCTGCCTCCCAAGTGCTGAGATTAAAGGCCTGCGCCACCGACGCCCGCTGAAATACCTGTAACTTAGACCAGTTTAATTTGGGATTCCAAATCCAGTCTTAACAGATACAAATAAAACCTTTAGAAAACCAGTTTAGAATTTTTGTAGGAACCTAGGAACCCAGGTTCAAATTTAGAGGCCCTTTGAAAAATTTAGGGGCATGCCAAAGTAAACTTAATTTATGTGTATCCCCTTTCTTTACATTAAGAAGGCTAGTGGATAATATCCAGGCAGAGTGGCACTGCAGCCGATTAGTGTTACCGTCCCTGTCTTAGGTTGACCACTACAAGACCCTCTTCCTTACCCTTAACCCTGTCTTCCTCAGGGCTCCTGTCTTATGTTGGTAAGAGGGAGAGGAAGTTGCCCGTCTTTGGGGCGGCTCAACCTGGGCTGGTTTGGGCTAGCTCACTCTTATAAGGCCTGAGGGTGATGCATTAGAGCGAGCGAAAATTGAGCCTTTCTGGTGTAAGGTGCAGAGAGCTTGGTCTCAGTTTATCTCTGTCACTGGTCGCCAGTCCGATGATAATGGACCGAGACTGATGAAGCAGCAAGGGAAGAATCTATTGAACAACCCAAGGTTCCATAGTCCATCTCGGTCAGGCATTTTGTTGTAATCTCACAATTTACCCCAGTCTCTCCTGCAGTCCGTTACAGTTTACCATTGCCTCCTCATCACTCCGCAAGTTGTTCCCTAGGCTTTGGGAGGGGGCAAGGTGGGTGAGAACAGCAAAAGCAGAGTTGTTTTCCTGGAGTCGATGTCATTTTGACTCTTTTTTTCTTTTAGCTCAGGTTGTTTCCCTTCATGGGCTGACAGCTTATCCAGGGTTACCTTTTTAATCCTACTACAAAGCACAAGCCAATTAGATGTACATTGATAATAAAGCAAGTTATTATGGCAAGCTAGGCTGTGAGCATAGACACAGATGTTTGGATGTATGTTAAGTCCATGAAGCTGGTGATTTCTCTATAAAAAGATGACAAGTTTTATTGTGGCTAATATAATCTCCCAACCACTAGAGGACAAAATCTTATGGCATCAGCCATGAATTATTCCTCCAAGGAGATAGTCAATAGCCAATTAGATTGGGATGTCTATAGATACATGGCTTCCACTGTTGCACAGTATCTCCAGGCGCTTGAGGTGTAGCTGATAGCTGACAGAGGAGTCTTGCTTGACTAAGGAGACTAACACTTTGTTTTATCACATTAGTGGCCTTTGGTAATGTTCTCTGGTATTCCAGAGGCCAACTGTACATTAGCAAGTGATGTCTCAAAACATTTTTCATGCTTAACAACACCCGATCTTTGACAACAGGATTACTACCACCTTTCCTGGATATCACAATTTTTTAGGGCAAAAGGCCTTTATAATTTGGGGGGCTTGGTCCCCAGCCAACCAACTTCTCCTGGCAGAACGATCCATTGCTGACCTCAGGGCTTTTCTGTATTAACATATTGTCTTCAATTGTACCACTTATAGAATACATTTATATTTGGCTCTAGACAGAGAACCATCCCTGTACAGTTTGTATGTCCGATCAATCAACCAAAGAAGGAGTCACACCTGTTCCACAAGCATTTACCATTATAGCAGTAATTTCGATCCACAGCTGGGGAAGACCCCACTACCATCACATTCTCCTTCTTATATAAAGGTGAGAGGTAGAAGGTTTCTCAGCATCTGGAGGTAAACTTTATCAAGACCAATCATAAACCGTTATCCCAAATAGAATTTGAGAGAAATGTTCATGTCTGTGACTCAGGAATCTGAGGTTTCTTTTTTTCTTCAATGTCCAGATAGGGTCAGCCTTTCTGTTGGCATTTCTCAGTCCATCTTGCAGTCAAAGATTGTGTATTTTTAGGCATTTAGGGTTGGTGTTTACCTGTGGGAAATACAAATCTTCCCATTGTTAGCTTAAAATGTTTTTTTAATAATAAATTTATTAAAGATTTTGACTATAGAGGGAATATTATACTACTCTCTCTATTTTGATCAATAGATGCCTAATTTGTATTACAAATACCCATAAACAGGAACCAAGGTGTAAGTCTTCATCAAATGTATCCAAACTGTTTATCCTTGACTCTATGCTTATTTGGGAAATGAACTCAGACTTATTTTTTTTTTAATTTCCTATAGTAACGGAAAAATGTTACAAGGTGATACTGTATAAAACAGAAAAATATAGAGACCATGCTGTGTGCTTAATCCCAAAGCCATTTTTGGAAATTCAATCGATTATCAAATGAAACAAGTTAACATCTTTTATTTTCATTAGTTCTAAATGTCTTACCATTTTAAACTGTAAACCTACAAGGTGGATTATAATGTTGTCTTTTTTTTAGTTTTTGGCCCTTTTCTAGGCCTGGCATGAAAACCTACTTTAAGGCTTTTTTAATATTTATGGCTCTTAATAAAATATATTATAATATACTTTTTTATAGTTATTACGTCCATCAGTCAATTAAAGATTGCCTAGACGTTGTCCATGAGAAGTTGTTATTGAGAAGAGCGAGACTTTGCAAAGGTTGTCAAAGTCTACTTTATTGAGCACACGCCGTTGTATTTATCTTGCAGAAGGCAAGAAATAGGGAGGGGGTGGGTGAAACAGGGTAATCAGTCGGTCGGGCTCTCTGGCGTCAGAGGAGGGTCTGTTTTTGCAAGATCACTGAGTTGAGACATCGGGCTGGAGTATCTGGTGACTTTTACTGCACGTCCGCACCCAGCTCTTGGAAAAGGCTCGAGGTGACAGAGTCAACTTCCTTGTAAGCAAGCTCAGCGTAAGCAAGCTAAAGCCTGTGGCTCCTTACACGCATAAAATAAAAATAAATAAGACAAGAAGAAATGAAGCTGGTTATAGTAACGCATATCTATAATCTGCAGGGGCAAGGATAGGAGAGTCTCAAATTCCAGGGTCTGCTGGGCACTATAGCAAGAATGGTTCAAAACAAATAAACAAACACAGTCTTCGGAGAGATGGCTCAGCATTTAAGAGGGCTTGCTGGTCTTGCAGAAACAAGTGTGATTCCCAGCACCCATGTCAGGAAGCTCACAACTGCCTATAACTCCAGTTTCCAGGGATCAACACCCTCTTCTGGCCCTTATTGACACTCATGCACAGATGGCATCCATATAGATACATGCATACACATAAATTAAAAAAAAATTAATCAGATGAGTTAGGGCCCAGAGTGGTGGCACATACCTTTAATTCTAGCACTCAGAGGCAGAGGAAGGTGGATCTCTTTGAGTTTGAGGCTAACCTGATCTGTATAACAAGTTCCAAGATAGCCAGGATCACGTGGTCTTATAAAAACAAACACTCGGGGCTGGAGAGATAGCCTAGCAGTTAAGAGCGCCGACTGCTCTTGCAGAGGACCCGGGTTCGATCCCCAGCACCCACATGGTGGCTGAGAACCGTCTGTAACTCCAATTCCAGGAGAACTCCAGTTCCAGGAGAATCCGACACCCTCTTCTGACCTCCACGGCATTGCATGACACGGGTGCACAAACCCACATGCAGACAGTACATTCATACACATATGAAAATAAATAAAATTAAAAAAAGATCAACACAAAAAAACCCAAATAACAACAACAAAACCCCTCCCCCCCCAAAAAAAACAGCACACATCACATCTATTTACCTATTTGTATATTTCTTCGCTCTCTTTCCCCACTGAAACACAAACTCAGGAGGCAGGTATTTGGTCTAGCTTGGTGACTGGTGTACCTGCAATGCTTTTTGCTGTGTTCAATACATATTTGCAGGTTTTTGGTGACCAAAAAGGGCCTTTTTTTTTTTTTTTTTTGGTGGACATAGTGGTGCACACCAGTTATCCCAGCACCCGGGAGGCAGAAGCCAGCCTACATTTCAGAGCAAGGACCAGGCCAGCTAGCTGGGACTACAGAGTGAGGCCCTATCTCAAAAGTGCCTCCCCACAAACAAACCAAGGTTGGGGAGATGGCTTATGTAGGTAGTAAAGTGTTTGCCATACAAGCACAAGGACCTGAGTTGGGCTCCCTGGCACCCAGGCTAAAGCTAAGTGTTGGTACTCCCAAAGCAGGGCAGGAGATGGAAAAGTGGGTGGCAGAGTCAGGCCTGTGTAGCTGAATCAGTGAGCTCCAGGTTCAGTGAGAGGTCCTATCGCAAAGACGGAGAGTGACTGAGGAAGACACCCACATCCACATCTGGCCTGCATGCACACATGCGATTATACCAACACACACACACACACACACACTCTCTCTCTCACTTCCCCATACACAAAAAAAGACACAAGGAAGGAGGGAATTTTTCTGGACAGGAGCTTGATGTCCTTGTGAGTGTCAGCCATGTGCCATGGAAACATGGACCAGCATCTGAGAAGCCAGAGGACTCCCTGACAAAGAAACTGGTGAAGGCATCCGCAGGCCCATGATCCGCAGGCACATCATCTGCAGGCACATCATCCGCAGGCACATCACCATATGGGCATTCTGTTGCCCGTGGGGATACGTGATGTGACTCAGGAGTACTTCAGAGAAGATGTTGGACTGCTTCCTCTGGCTCTTAACTGAGACAGAGGCATAGAATCCTGTTTTTCTTCGATGTTAGCCTTAAGCTACTCATGTTAGTGGGAAAGACACTAACGAAAGGCAAATTGGGACTTTTTTTTTTTTTTTTTTGGTCTTTTAGAGACAGGGACTCCCTGTAGCCCCAGCTGTCCTGGAACTCACTCTGTAGACCAGGCTGGCCTTGAACTTACAAAGATCTGCCTGCCTTTGCCTCCCAAGTGCAAGGATTAAAGGCGTGAGCCACCAGCCCGGCTCAAATTGGGACATTTTAATGAAATTGTGTTGAGCTGCTTTGTATTTCTCTTCTTCTTTTTTTTTTTTTTTTTGAGAGAGAGAATCTCATGTAGCCCAGGGTTGCCTCAAACTCTCAATGTTCCCAAGGCTAGCCTTCAAATGATCTTTACTTCTGATTCCTAAACATTTTGGTGAGAGGGCGAGGCCACCATGTCCCTCCTTTCCTTTTTCTTTTTGTGGTGCTGGGGATGAAGCTTAGGGCCTCAAGCAAGTACTCTACACTGCATGCACCCTAGCCTCTCGTTTTGTTTTTATGTCCCTTGCCTCTGTTGACCTCACTCTAATTCCTCTCTTTCCCTTTACAAGTTCTTCTGTTCTGCCCCATTCCTGTTCTGTGCCTTGACACTTGTTTTTGGATTTAATTAATTCAGGATGTCTATTAATTCAGGATGATCTCATTTTTAGGTCCTTAACTTAATCACGTCTACAAACAGACTTCTAAGTAAGGCCATATTCATAGTTTCCAGGCAGGCATTCTTCTGTTTTCTCTCTCTTTTGATGAGGTGAGGGTTGAGAGGAACCCACTATACCATCTGGGGAAGGGGGAGGTAGGAGGGGGAGGTGAGGTCCAGTTGAGGGTCAGATTGGCTCTTTCAGGTTTTGTTCCTGGAACCACAAGGATTGGGAGGAAAGGCTGAGGGGGCTCAGGACTATCAAAGCTGCTGGATTTTGGCTGTTGACCAGGGAGAAGGTCAGCCCTGGGCATTCCGCCTTGGGCAGTGACTCCTACGGCTCTGCCCAGGCCCTACCTGTTTGCACATTTGGACCTGGATTCCCACCAGCAGAATCCAACCTGTCAAACCTGTTTCTGCTGGTGGAACCTGCTTCTTCCCCTGGGGCCAGGACTTGGCTTATTTCTGAGACCAGAACAGCTGGGCTGTGGGCTGCTGGGGACAAGGTAGTCCACAATGTTTTGCTCTTTCTATTCCACTCCAGGTCCATCTACTCAGCTGCTTTCTAGAGAGGAACCACCTGCCAGACATTTCTGAAGGCACGTGGGACACAATTTGCTCAACACTGAGCCTGGTGGCAATCTCGTTTCTCCTCCTGTGTCCTATTTACATTCATGAACCTTTACCTACCTCTCTCCAACCAGCTGCACATAAGCCTGGCCTCCACCCTCTCACTCCATGTCTCCCTAAAGTCACCAGATCTTAATTGTTCCTCCCTCTGAAACCCTAAGTCCCTCAACTTCCCTTGCAGCCCATTGCCTCTGCCCTAGGCCAGGCTATCCCTCCTTTTCACTTACCTCCCCACCTGACCTCCTGGCCTGGACTCCTTCCCTTCTCTGAGTCGGTCTTTGCCCTATAGCCTGACTCATCCTTGCAGACATCCTTTTTTTTTTTTTTTATGGTATTTTTCAAGACAGGGTCTCCCTGTAGCCCCAGCTGTCCTGGAGCTCACTCTGTAGACCAGACTGGCCTTGAACTCACAAAGATCTGCCTGCCTCTGCCTCCCAAGTGCCAGGATTAAAGGCATGCGTCACCACGCCCGGCTACAGACATCCTTCTTATGTCCATGCAACAATCTTATTGGCCCCATCAAAGTCTCTTGCCCCCACACCCTATACTGGCCTGCTCCTTCAAACCCACCTCAGGCTGAAAGACAGAAACATCAGGATCAAGATCGCTGGGGCTCCATCTCTGTCCTCATTGTGACTTCTTTTTCTACTAGGGAGAGGCAACTACTAAAGAAGGACCCTCCCTGTGAACACAACCAAATGGATCAGCCTGTGAGGATACTACAGGATCCTAAAAGATACTTCCAAAGCCAGGACCTCTTGGGACTGGTCTTAGCTTTCACGGTTGGTTATCAGTCCATGGGGGAACCAGGAAGCTCCTGACTGAAGAAGCTGTAAAACTCTGTGTGGGTTTCCTTCCCCTTAGGGAAGTTGGTGTTTTGATTGTTGATGTCACATCCGGTTTTTTTTTCAGCCCAGAACCTCCCTTAAATATCTGAAACAGGCTGGGCTTTTCCAAAGGAATTTTACTAAAAACAACAAACAAATGTCAGGGGGAAAAAGAGAAATAAATCATTGGAGAGGCAAAGGAGACATAACTAAAGCCTGGTCTCCGGCTTCAGATTAATTACATTCTAGGCCCCAGGCTCCTTTCCTAGGTTCAATATCACAAAGCTTTCAGATATGGCCAGCCTACTTTTATTTATTTGTTTTCTTCAGGAAAACTTCAACCCTAAAGAGAAAACCTGAAAACCTTCATCCATAAATTGAGACAGAACCCAGCTCTCTCTTGTCTATTTTGCTTATTTCTTCCCTTTCCCCATCCTCTCTTTTTTTCCTTTTACATCTGCTTATTTTGTGTGTGTGATGGAGGGCCCTGCATGCACCATGGTACACGTACATGAGGTTAGAATCTTTTCCTTCCTCTTACCTTGAGGGTTCCAGGGATCAAACTCAAGTTTTCTGTCTTGGTGGCAAGTGCCTTTACCCACTGAGCCATCCCCACATTTTCCTTCCTCCCTCCCTCCCTCCCTCCCTCCCTTCCCTCCCTCCTTCCTCCCTTCCTTCTTTCCTTCCTCCCTTCTGCCCTCCCTCCCTTTCTTTTTTCTCTTTCTTCCAGATAGGGTCTCAAGTAGCCCAGACCTGTCAAACTCCTGGCCTTTCGGCTTTTCCCTCCAGTGTTACAAGCATGTGTCACCACACTCATCTCACAGAGATCCTCCTCTGCCTCCTGAATGCTGGTACTGATGTTTCTTTAATTACAACAGTCCTGCTGGGAAGCCTCTTCCTGATTAGCCTTGGCATTTCTGATGTGTCTGGGAAACACCCCTTCTTTAGGGATGTGCGAGATTAGTTGGAGAGAGATGGACCTAACACTTAGGAAATCCTCAGCATGTGGTACTAATGTTGGGCTTCATGCATGTTACCTGCGCACTCTACCAACTGAGCTACATTCCCAGCCCCTATTATTATTCTTATTCTCATTGTAGTTCCTTCTCCTCCTCCTCCTCCTCCTCCTCCTCCTCCTCCTCCTCCTCCTCCTCCTCCTCCTCCTCCTCCTCCTCCTCCTCCTTCTTGAGACAGGGTCTCACTAAGTAACTCTTGCTGGCCTGGAACTTGTTAAGTAGACCAGGCTGGCTTTGAACTCACACAGATCCTCCTGCCTCTTCCTCAAGAATGCTGGAAATACAGGGGTAGGTCACCAGGCCTGGTCCCATTTGTTCTTTAAGATATTGAATATCTGGGCTGGAGAGATGGTTCAGTGGTTAAGAGCACCAACTGCTCTTGCAGAGGACCCAGGTTTGATTCCCAGCACCCACATGGTGGCTAAGAACCGTCTTTTAAAAAAAAGAGAAAAAAAGAAAAAAAAAGATATTGAGTATCTACTATGCAGAAGACACTGGCCTGGGAGCTGGAGGTGAAAGGGGATAGACTCTAGGGGGAGGCCAAGGAGTCTGGTCCTGATCCCAGCATTAACTTCTGCCTCAGGTCTGAAGCCTTTAAGAGAAGCTTCAGGCCGGGGCTCCTCCTAAGGAGAAGAGTGTGGACATGGGATCTGGTTTGTTTTTTTTTTTACTTTTTTATTTTTTGGTCTTTTTGAGACGGGGTCTCCCTGTAGCCCCAGCTGGCCTGGAACTCTCTCTGTAGATCAGGCTGGCCTTGAACTCACAGAGATCCACCTACCTCTGCCTCCCAAGTGCTGGGATTAAAGGCTGTGACACCACGCTCAGCGGACATGAGATTTGTACTGAGCAACTTTCACACATTTTTTTTGTAGTTAGTATAATGACTTCAAACTCCCAAGAAGAAAGAGTACAAACCTGAAGAAATGAGACAAGCAGGGAAGGATATTGCAAAGATACAGAAATATTTTCAGGAAGAAAATTTATTTTTTGAGGTAGGGTCTCAGTAGCTCAGGATGGCTTCAAGCTCCCTGTAGGCGAGGATGACCTTGAGCTCTGGCCCTGCTGCCTGCACCTCCCAACGATGGGTACGGGGCTTACAAACGTGAGATTTACACTCCAGGGCTGCGTGTATGGTAGGTAAGCGCTCTATCAACTAGGCATATCCCCAGCCCCTCCCCCCTCTTTTTTTAGGTACTCAGAGAATCCAAGTTGGCCTGAGATTTGCCATGTAGCTGAAGATAACCATGACCTTCTGATCTTCCTTCCTCTATCTTCCAAGGAGACTTTTACACTAAATTATGTATTTGTGGTGTGTGTGTGTGTGTGTGTGTGTGTGTGTGTACATGCCGTAAGGTGCATGTGGAGGTCAGAGGACTTCTAGGAATCAGCTCTTTCCTTCCATCATGTGGGGCACGGGATTGAGCTGAAGTCAGCAGCATCTTTAACTCCTGAGACAGCCCCCACCCAGTGGGCTTTTGTTCATTATTATTTAAAAATAATGGAAACCTAACACTTGGGAGGCAGAGGCAGGCGGATCTCTGGGAGTTCAAGGCCAGCCTGGTCTACAGAGTGAGTTCCAGGACAGCTGGGGCTACAGGGAGACCCTGTCTCGAAAAACAAAAAAAAAAAAAAAAGGAATGTACCATATTAAAAAAAAAAAATAATGGAAACCATTCTAAAGCTCGTGATCCATTTTCCTGCAGTTTCCAGGTGACCTTTTCACTAGAAGACTTTGGTTCATAGAGTTGTAGGGTTGTAGGCCAGAGGAAAAGACTGAATTATGTATCCAGCACTGCTACCTGTTTAATGTTCCAGATGAACTATTCAGCCTATTTGTGTGTCAGCTCAGAAATGGAGACTGATGTCAGATATGTCATAGTATATTCTTGGTGGGATCTCCAGTAAAAGAATGATGATAAATACCAGCTATGTTGTCTGTACACCAGAATGTTTTTGCCTTCTTCTCTGAGTCAGAAGAGCTGAAGGTTCACAGTTTGATACATGGGTATAAAACACTTGAGAATCTGAGGCTTTCTGAGGTTAAAAGGGTAGCAATAGACACCTGCTATTTGCATAGTGTTTTAGACTGCCTAGTTTACAAAGTGTTTTCAGAGATCACCACCACGGATCTTTAGTACACCTGTGCAGTGGAATTAGTGCCCCCATTTTATAGATGAGAAAACAGGTCGTAGAACCGATCAATGTAATTCTGCCCAAAATGCATTTATTTATGCACTTATTTAATTGCCTCAGCTATCCATATATTATTTTTTTGAAGTATAGAAAGGAAACATCATAAGGCAACCAAAATACAATTTTCTTTCCTGAGGACACCTCCAACCCTGGCATAGACCTCAAACTCAGTATCACCAGGCATTTCAAATAACCCACCATAATAAAGGACCATTTTCTTTTTTAATTTTATTTATTTTTGTATGTGTATGAATGTACTGTCTGTATGTAGGTTTGTGCACCCGTGTCATGCGGAGGTCAGAAGAGGGTCTCCTGGAATTGGAGTTACAGACGGTTTTCAGCTGCCATGTGGATGCTGGGGATCGAACCCCGGTCCTCTGCAAGTGCAGTCAGCACTCTTAACCGCTAGGCTATCTCTCCAGCCCCCAAAGGACCATTTTCATCTTTATTATGTAACAATGTCTGGGTGTAGTTTGGAATGGCCTGGGTTTCCTAAGGGAAATAGCCAGTCAAAGAATCAACTTTCTTTTTTTGGTCTTTTCAAGACAGGGTCTCCCTGTAGCCCCAGCTGTCCTGGAACTCACTCTGTAGACCAGGCTGGCCTTGAACTCACAAAGATCCACCTGCCTCTGCCTCCTGAGTGCTGGGATTAAAGGCGTGTGCCACCACACCCAGCTGTTTTTATTTTTGAGACAAGATCTTGCTGCGTACTCCACACTGGCCTGCCATAGCCTCTGGGGTACTGGAATTACAGATGCATGCCACTCTGGTGGGCTTCCAGATTCAATCTCTCTTTTTTTTTCTTTTAGCCATCTAAGGGCATGAGGAACATGAAAAGGAAATGTCTCCAGTTAGTATGGGAAGATAACCACTTAAAAGCTTCCCTCTAGGGGCTGGAGAGATAGCCTAGCAGTTAAGAGCACCAATTGCTCTTGCAGAAGACCCCAGCACCCACATGGCAGCTAAGAACCGTCTGTAAGTCCAATTCCAGGAGAACTCCAGTTCCAGGGTAGTCCTAGACCCTCTTCTGACCTCCGAGGCATTGCACAACACGGGTGCAGGGAACTGCATGCAGACAGTACATTCACACACATACAAAAATAAATAAAATTAAAAAAAAAAGCTTCCCTCTATAACAAGGACAACAAGAAGCTGGGCAAGGGAAGGGTATATACCTTTAATTCCTGCACTCTGGAGGCAGGGGCAGGTAGAACTCTGGGAGTTCAAGGCCAGTCTGGTCTACAGAGCAGGTTCCAGGCTTGCCAGGACTACGTAGTGAGACCCTTTCTCAGAAAAAAACATAGAAATAATAGTTAAGATGTAAAAAGTGCTTGCCATCAAGCCTGACAACTTGGTGACCCATATAGAACAACTTGAGAGTTGTTCTCTGACCTCCACATGTGTGCCTTGGCATGAGCGCACACATAGGCACTCACGTACACAGAGTAATAAATGTAATAAAAAATTTAAAACGAAGAAAAGCTGGAGACATAGCTCATTACTGGTATCCTCAAATCCCTGAGTTCAATCCCCAATACACTGAAAAAAAAAGTAAAAAAGAGGTGTGTGGGGGAGCTTTTTACAATCTACCAAGCTGTTTGACACTATCACTTCCTTTTGCAGAGTGATGACATGGGGGTGGCGCTGGGTCCCCTATTGACAAAGGAAGCTCCCCTCTGCTAAAGGTCTCTTTTCCTGGTCAAAGAAGTCACTGTATGGAAAGCCTGCTTAGAGGCAGGGCCTCAGAGTGTGGGGGAGTGGGTTCTGTTCAGTTCAATTTGGGCGGAACCATGATAGACCTGCCAGTGGGTTTGGATGGGGTAAGACAGCTACTTTTTCGAGCTCTCTTTTCCCAGCTGGGTCTCAGATTGGCAAACAGGAGCACGTGGGGTCTTCTTGGACCCAGGGCCTGCAGGCTCCAAGCCACCGAACACCCTCACCACGAGGCGTCCTGACGCCTGCACAGACTGCATGGGAGAGTTTGCACCCTTCAGAAGGGCGATCCTGTGCTTGAGGTCACATAGAGGGGTGTCCCCAGGGGCAGAAGCAGGAAACGAGAACCTGTCTCAGGGCGGACAGGTGACAGGGGAGCGCGCTCAGAGTGGCTGAGCCCCGGTCTCCACCCTGGTTCTCCCCCGAGCCCGTCTGCGACCGGAGGCTTGCGCTGGTGGCCCTGGGGTCCTCGACCCCCCGCAGCCCGTCTCCCGGGCCCCGCAGCGCTCCGTCCTCCGGGGCCCGCTGGGCGACGCTCCGCCGGCGCTGGGGGCGGGCACAGCCCCCTCCCTCGGCGTCCCCTCCCCCGGCGTCCCCTCCCCGTCCCTCCCCCTCCCCCGTGGCGAGGCGGCGGCGGCGGCGGCGGTCGAGGCTGAGGCGGCGGCGGCGGGCGGGGCTCGGCTCGGGCTCCGCGGGCGGGCGGGCGGACATGGCGGCCAACATGTACCGGGTCGGAGGTAGGAAGGCTCGGCCCGACCCGGTCCGTCGGGGAGCGGGCGGCGGGATGGGAGGGTCCGGGGGAGCGCAGGTTAACCGCCGGGAGCCCGGCCGAGGGCGCACGGGCAGGGGCGCAGGGGGCGCCCCACCCCCACTCCCCTCCCCCACCGCCCTGCCCGGCGTCCCACGGCCAGGCCTGGACTCGGGGACACGCATCAGACACCCCCTCCACGAATCCCCCCAAGGGGGCAGGGCCTTTGCAACCCCCCATCCGGATGGCCTTGTCCTCGCGTGGCTTCTAGGCACTCGGGGGGTGGGGAGGTATGGAACAACCCCCCCTCCCCGCTTCAGTGTTTCGCGTGCACTGTGGCTGGGGGTGATGGTGGCCCGGCGCGGGGCACAGCTGGACAGGCCTGTTTGCAGAGCCAGGGCCTTGCACCTTCGCCGCTTCACCCCGGTTCGCTTCGGGGTTTCTCGGTTAGCCCACTAATAGTGGGGCTGTGCTGGGGGCCAGGGAACCGCAGTCCGTGGTGGGGAGTTGAGCCCAGCCTGGACTGTGGCTCTGCTGTCTATCTTCCCAGCCTTCTGCAGAAGAGAGAAATAAGGTCAAACAAACTTTCCCTGCTCACGACGCCCTCCCTCTCTTTTCCCTGGTTCAAAATAATAATTCCAGACACGTGGCGTGTTTGTGTGTGAGACTTGCTCTTCCTTCTCTGCTCATTAGCTCAGCTCCTGATGGATGGTGGTAGGGAATGGCCTGGCTAAAGGAGGCCACTTAGCAGCAGAGCGTCGAGGAGGATCCTGTAAGGTAGACAGTGACTGTTGCAATCAGCCTCATAGATAAACACACGGGGGAGAAGTTTCCAGCTAGTCTGGAGGAACCGCCACACTTGAAAAATTCTGTCAGTGTTGTTGAAAACTTGCAATGATTTCTTTATAAGAGCCTGAATGGAGTTGGATTAAATATCATAAGAGGGTGAAAAGACTCCCGAAGAAACCCCCCAGAGGGCTCTCTCTCTGCCTGTCTGCAAGTGACCCCAGCCTTTCCACCTATTCCTAATCTTCCTAGGCAGAGCTTTGGAAAAGTTAGTTACCAAGGTAAAAGTTGTACCTACTCTGCCTAATTTTTTTTTTATGTTGTTGATTAAAATGGAAATTGGGCTTTAAGCCTTTCTCCTTGCTCTGAATTTGTCTAGGTAAACAGATTTTATGTAAAACGATACTTAGGGGCAGATCAGATTGGAAGGATGTGGGTGATGTTGCTGGGAAGGAAGGATTGTGTGCCTTGATCTATTCTTGTGACGATTGGTGTCTGTCTTTTTTTTGTTTTATTTTGTTTTTTTGACAAAAGGTCTCACTATGTAGCTGGGCCTCTGTTGTTTCTCGCTGCCTGCTGTCCCTCCTCCCACAGCTAGATTATACCAAGGAGGGCTCATTTCTTTTTGTTTATTAAAGAAGTAATTCTAAAGCTGTGCATCGTCGCACATTGCCTTTCAGAGTTGGGGACAAGAGGGTCAGGAGTAAGGCTGCCTGATATTATTGATATCATTTATATCTATATATCTAGATATATATATATATATCTAGTTCTTGCCAGCCTGGGCTACAGGAAGCTCTGCTTAAAAACAAAAGAAAAAGAAATTTAAGCAAAGCTTGGTGGTATTTGCCTGTAATCCCATTATTTAGGAGGCTGAGGCAGGAAGATCAGGAGTAGGTCAAGGTCAGCCTGGGCTACCTGTGAGAATGGAAGTGCTAGGAAAACATCTGACTAATAGGCATGTGGTATATCAGGTGAAGGTTGTATTAAAGGATTACCTGCTTACTAACAGCAATTGCCTAATATAGAGAGTTGTAGCTGGGTGTGGTAGGTACACCTTTAATCTCAGCACTTGAGTGGCAGAGGCTGGCAAACCTATGTGAGCTGGAGGCCAGGCTGTTTTATATAGCCAGTTCCAGGCAGGCCAGCCAGTGCTTACATAGAGAGACCCTGTCTCAAAAGAAAGGCATGAGTTGCCAAATGTGAACATTTTGTTGAAAAGATTTAAATTCTGTGACTTCTTTTGATTACAGATTATGTCTACTTTGAGAATTCCTCCAGCAACCCATACCTAATCAGAAGAATAGAAGAACTTAACAAGGTATACCCTGAGTGTTGCAGAGTCAAATGTTGAAAATTAACATGCTTTCCATTTAAGGGTTATTGGGTAAAAGGCCCAAGAGGTGATTTTTTTACTTTCAGTTCCAGATTCTGAAAGAGTTTTCAGATTCCAGAGTAATTCAGGATTCTGAGTGTTCTTTTTTTTTTCTGTAAATATTCTTCTCTCTAATGTTAAACGTTATTGAATATTCTATCTATCTATGGATCTATCTATTGTCTGTTTTGGAGACAGGGTCTCTCTGTAGCCCCGGGTGGTTTGGAAGTCATTGTATAAACCAGGCTGGCCTCAACCTCACAGAATGCTGGGATTAAAGGCCTGTATCACCATGCCCAGATTGTTGCTGAATATTTAAAAGAATGCAAATTTCTTCAAATTGCTTAGAGTCTCAGAGGTCAGGTCACTGTGTAGCTCAGTTCCTTTACATATTTAGGGGTATAATACCTATTTGTTTCTGTATGTGTTTGAGACAAGGTCTTACTATACAGCCCAGGCTGACTTCAAATTTAGAAGACTTCAAACTTGGAATCCTCCTGCCTCAGCCTCTCAAGTGCTGTATTTCTCATTCCTTAGTGAATTCTTTTCCTCTGACTTTAGCATGGTGGCCCACGCCTTTAATCCCAGCACTTGGGAGGCAGAGGCAGGCAGATCTTTGTGAGTTCAAGGCCAGCCTGGACTCCACAGTTCCAGGCCACCTTGGGCTACAGAGTGAGACTGTCTCCCTGTCTCCCCAGCTGATCTAAAATTCATTATGTAGACCAGACTGGCTTCTAGCTCACTGAGAGCCTTTACCCTTGCCTCCCAAGAGTTGGGATTAAAGGGAGTCCCCCAGCTCTTGATTTTTTTTTCTTTGAGACTCAGTTTTGTTGTTGTTGTTATTGTTTTTTTGTTTTGGTCTTTTTGATACAGAATCTCCCTGTAGCCCAGCTGGCCTGGAGTTCCCTGTGTAGACCAGGTTGTCCTTGATCTTACAGATCAAGAGGCCTGCCTCTGCCTCCTGAGTGTGTGCTGGGACTAACAGAGACTCAGTTTTATGTAGCTAAGGCTGGTTTTGAACTCATTATATAGGAACCAGAACTGATGACTTCTGGAGTACTAGGATTATAGGCATGCACCACCACACTACAAAAGAGAGAACAGAAGGGACTGGAGAGATGGCCTAGTGGTTAAGAGCACCGACTGCTCTTGCAGAGGACCCGGGTTCGATCCCCAGCACCCACATGGCGGCTGAGAACCATCTTTAACTCCAGTTCCAGGGGAATCCGACACCCTCTTCTGACCTTCGCGGCATTGCATGACACGGGTGCACAAACCTACATGCAGACAGTACATTCATACACATACAAAAATAAATTTAAAAATAAATAAATAAAATAAAAAAAAAAAAGAACAGAAGATAAACAGTACTAAACTACATTTGTCAAGTGATACTTACTTTTATATCCGAAAGTTTGCAGGTTTTTTTTTTTTTTTTTCCTCTGTTCCTCTTCTTACATTCGCGTGCATTGCAGACACAGGTGAACAAACCTACATGCCAGACAGTACATTCATCACTACAATTAAAACATAATTTTAAATATAATAAATAACTAAAATAAAAAAAAAAAAGAACAAAATAAACAGTAAATACTACATTTGTCAAGTGATACTTACTATTATCCGAAAGTTTGCAGGTTTTTTTTTTTTTTTTTTTGAGACAGGGTCTCCTGCATTCCCAGCTACCTGAACTCACTTTGTAGACGGTGGCTTGAATTTACAGAGATTCCCCTGCCTCTGCCTTCCGAGTGCTGGTGATTAAAGGCATGCTCCCGTGTTTGCAGGATTTTAAAGGGACTATGGAAGGTCCTGGGTATAAGCCCTCTCCCCCATTAGGAGGCTCAAAAGAGACAGCAAAATTTAATCTCTATATTAATATGTTTATAATACAGAATGCTGCCAGGCATGGTGGCCCACGCCTTTAATCCAGCACTTGGGAGGCAGAAGCAGGCGGATCTCGGTGTGAGTTCAAGGCTAGCTTGGTCTACAGAGTCAGTTGCTGCCTGGGGCTAACAGGGAGACCCTGTCCTCAAAAAGACCAAAAACAAAAAAATATATAGTTTTTTTTTCTTTTTTAAAGTGTTATTTTTTTTTTGTTTTTTTTATTTTTTAAAAAAATGTTAGTTTGTGGATTTATTTATTTATTTTATTTATTTATTTATTTATTTGTCTTTTGAACGAGGGTCTCCCTATAGCCCCGCTGGCCTGGAACTAGTTATTGCTGTAGACCAGGCTGCGCCGGGACTCACAGAGATCCGCCTGCCTTTGCCTCCAGAGTTGCTATTTAAAGCAATAACCGTTAAAAAAAGACAGTTCTTAGCCGCCAGTGGGGGGTCCTCTGCGAAGAGCAGTGAAGTGCTCTCAACTGCTGAGCATCTCCACCAGCCCCTTAATTTGGTCTTTTGAACAGGGTCTTCATTTAGGGTAGGCCAGTGCCTAGAACTTGCTAAGTAAGACCAGTTGGCTTTGAACTCACAAGAGATCCCCACCTGTCTCTCCCTCCCAAGTGCTGGATGAAAGGCATGTTCTACATGCTTTTGACATATTTATCATATGGTCTATTGCTAATGTCTTCCTTCCTAGATGACAAACCGTTTTACTTTACGTATGCATTTTCCCAGTGTTTAAAAGGGCTAGGGGTACTTAGGTGGAGATTGCTTTGCCTAGCACATAGGAAGCACTGGGTCAGTACCCAGCATGAGAAAATAAACTGGGTGTGGTGGTCATGCACATAATTCCAGTACTAGGTAGATGGAGGTAGGATTGGAAGGTTAGGTGCTGGGCGGGGTGGCACAACCTTTAATCCCAGCACTCCCCGGAGGCAGAGCATAGGCAGAAGCCAAGGCAGGAGCATAGGCAGGCAGGATCTCGTGTTAGTTCAAGCCAGCCTGGGTCTTACGAGTGAGTTCCAAGCCAAGCGTGGGGCTACATAGTAGAGACTATCCAAAAAAAAAAAAAGTCAAAAAAAGATAAGGTCATCCTTAGCTACATGGTGGGCTCAGGCCAGCCTATGTAGACATAGACATTCAGTCCAAAAAACAACATGCCCTCCCCTTTTTGCTTTTTTCTAGTCTTTGTCATCTTCACATTATTTCAATTTGAGGCTGGCTCTGGCTTAGTGGTTACAGTACTTGCCAATAATTTCTAAGGCTAACACGAAACGGAAAACAAATGTGGTGGCTATGGGAAGGGTTCACAGGTGCAGCCACACTACCTTAGATTACCCCATGTGCAATCCCTGGAACCCATGGTGGGTTAATGGAATCAAGAACCAGTTGTCCGTCTGATCTTCGAATAGACATATGTATACCTGTAGGAGCCAAGGTTTTTGGATCCCACTAGAAGCTGGAATTTTATAGGTACTTGTGAGCCACCCCAGCGGATGCTGGGAACGAACCTGTGGTCCTCGTAAGTATCAGTAATGTGTTTTGTTTTTTTGTGTTCTTTTTTTTTTTTTTTTTTTTTTTTCTTTTTTTTTTTTCTTTTTTCTTAGTCTTAGCCCCAGCTGTCCTGGAACTCACTTGTAGAACCAGGCTGGCCTTGACCCTCACAGCGATCCACCTGCCTCTCCTCCCCCAGTGGGGTGTGCTGTAACCATCCCCGAGCTGTTGTGTCTCCACCCTGCTTCCTCCCACCACTCCCCTTTATCCTTTCTTAAAACAGGGTCTTGCCATATGTGGTGGTATATACTTTAATCCCAGTATTTGGAGGCAGAGGCAGGAGGATTTCTTTCAGTTCAAGGCCAGCCTGGTCTACATAGTGAGTTCCAGGCCAGCTGGGACTACATGGAGACCCTGTCTCAAAAAGACCAACAACATAAAAAAAAAAGAGGCAGAGGCAAGGAGATCTCTGTGAGATCAAGTCAGCCTGCTCTATATAGCTAATTCCAGGCTAGCTGGGGCTACAGGAAGACCCTGTCTCAAAAAGAATATCAAAACCCCAAACAAAAAACAGTGTCCCATGTAGCCCAGGCTGGCCTTTAACTCACTTCGAGGCCAAGGATAGGCCTGGATTTTCTGCCTCTACCTCCTTAATTCTTGGATTACTGGTGTGTGCAGCTATGCTCAGTTGGCCACAGACTTCCCCTCCTTGAGCCTCCGGAGGGATGGATAGCTGATATTACCTTGTCCGGGCCTGCAGAACATTTTGAGAGAATGCTTCATGAGACCTTTCTTAAAAATCTGTGTTGGGGGCTGGAGAGATGGACCTGCTAGCGGTTAAGAGCGCCGACCGCTCTTACAGAGGACCCGGGTTCAATCCCCAGCACCCACATGGGGCCAAGACCGTCTGAAACTCCAATTCCAGGAGAACTCCATGTTCCAGGGGAACCGAGACCCTCTTCTGACCTCCGCGGCATTGCACGACACGGTGCACAAACCTGCATGCAACAGTACATTTATACACTACCGAGAATNTGAGACAGGGTCCCTGGCATGTCCCAGCTGAGCCTGAACTCACTTTGTAGACCCGGTCTGCCTTGAATTTACAGAGATTCCCCTGCCTCTGCTTCCCGAGTGCTGGATATAAAGGCATGCTCCCGTGTTTGCAGGATTTTAAAGGGACTATGGAAGGTCCTGGGTATAAGCCCTCTCCCCCATTAGGAGGCTCAAAAGAGACAGCAAAATTTAATCTCTATATTAATATGTTTATAATACAGAATGCTGCCAGGCATGGTGGCCCACGCTTTAATCCAGCACTTGGGAGGCAGAGGAGCCGAAAAAAAAAAAAAAAAAAAAAAAAATCTGTGTTGGGCACACTTTTAATCCCGGCAGAGGCAGGTGGATCTCTGGGAGATTGAGGCCAATCTGTCTACACAGTAAGTTCTAGGCCATCCCGTGCTATATAAAACAAACAACAAACAAGTATATGTAGTCTTGGGAAATAAGGAAGTTATACCTGTAGATAAATGAACTTATTACATGCTATTGATTTTTTTCTTAGGGCGTGTTATATAACTTCCGTGTGTCTTCATAATCTACATATTCTGGCCCTCTACTTTGCCCTTTCACTTTCATGTTTGATGTCTCTGAGGAAGAGGGGTGCAGAGTCACTCACCAGCCGGGTGTCTGAGGAAGCTGTCGGCTTTCTCTTGCCCGTTTATGCTGATATTTGCAAGCGTTTGGCTTTGGTGTTTCTGTTGGAGACAAGGACTCATTTTGTAGCTTAGATTTCCCTGGAACTTACTAGAAGTCCATGTTGGCTTTGTACTCACTGTGATCCTCAGATGTGGGACACCATATACAGCTTCGTTTTCATTTTGATTGTGTAGTTTGTTTTGTTGAGACAGGGTCTCATGTAGCTCAGTCTGGCCTAGAACTGATTCTCCTATTTCCAGTTCCTCCATGCTGGAATTACAGTAGGTGCGACCATGCCTTGCTGTCCTAGAGTGGCTAGCTATACCTCTGGCTCAGTTTTCCCCCCAGTACTAAGCATTGGGTCCAGGGCCTTGCATATACTTACTAGGCACCTGTCCAACCACTGAGCTGAATTCTGTTTTGTTTTTGAGATAGGGTCTTACAGTACAGACCTGCTGACCTAGACCTTGCTATGTAGTCAGGGCTGGTTTCCAACCTGTGGCAATCCTCCTGCCTCTTCCTACTGAGTGCTATGATTATAGCCATTGCTACTTTGTTCAGCTGCCCCACTTTTTTTTTTGAGACAGGGTCTCCCTATATCATCAGCTGGCCTGGAACTCACTATGTAGACCAGGCTGGCCTTGAACTCACAGAGATCCGCCTGCCTCTGCCTCTCCCGAGTGCTGGGATTCAAGGGGTGCACCACCACGCCCAGCTTCAGGTGCCCTACTTCAGAAGGTTCCCTCAAGCCATTTAGTGGAGCCTTAGTGAGGTGCTGTCCTGCCTATTGGGAACAGGCACAGAAATTAGGAAAGTTCCCATTTGCTCTTTTTTTTTCTTTTGGAGTATTGGGAGTTGAACCAGGGGCTGGCATGCACTAGGGGAGCGTCCTGGCATTGAGCTGTGTCTGTAGCACTTTTTTTTTTTGAGACAAGATCTCATTTTGAAGCTCAGGCTTGTCTTAATTTCAGATGATCTCTGTCTCAGCCTCCCTGGTGTGTGATTACAGGTGTGTTGGTTCACTGAGCTCAAAATGAACTCTGAATGTCTATAATGTACATAACCTCAATCTCTGCACTCATTTCTTTGTGTGTGTGTGTGTGTGTGTGTGTGTATTTTTGAGACAGGGTCTTCCTTTAGTCCCAACTGACCTGGAGCTTGCTCTGTAGACCAGGCTGGCCTTGAACTCAAAGAGATCCACCTGCCTCTGCTGGAATTAAAGGCATGCGCCACCACACCCGGCTCATTTCTTTTTTTTTTTTTTTTTTTTTTTGTTTTTGCTTTTTTGAGACAGTCCCCTGTAGCCCCAGCTGGCCTGGAACTCACTCTGTAGACCAGGCTGGCCTTGAACTCACAAAGATCCGCCTGCTTCTGCCTCCCAAGTGCTAGGATTAAAGGCGTGGCGACCCATTCCCAGCTTTCATTTCTTTTTTTTTTTTTAAGAAGGAGTTTTTTTTTTATTAATTTTATTTATTTCTGTATGTGTTATGAAGGCTACGTACTGTCTGCATGCAAGTCTGTGCACCCGTGTCATGCAATGCCGCGGAGGTCAGAAGAGGGTCTCGGATTCCCCTGGAACTGGAGTTCTCCTGGAATTGGAGCTTCAGACGGTTCTCGGCCGCCATGTGGGTGCTGGGGATTGAACCTGGGTCCTCTGCAAGAGCGGTTGGCGCTCTTAACCGCTAGGCTATCTCTCCAGCCCCCAGCTTCATTTCTTAATATACCACAAACTGTTGTAGACCAGCCACTCAATGGACCATTATTTTGAATAGCGCAGCTTCAGGGAAATTGTATGTTGGAGAATGAAGAACATCGTAGTCAAGAGTGTTGTGTGTGGTCTGGAAGACAATTGTTTTTGTTTCTGGTGATTGAACCCCAGGTTGTGCGAACATGCGAAGAATGCACCCCACCCTATCACTGAGCCACACCCTCCGGTCTTCACAATATTTATGTAGTTTGGAATTTTTTAATTATTTATTTTTATTTTATGTGTATGAGTAGTGCAGTGACCCCTGGAGGACAGAAGAGGGTATCCGCTCCCCTGGGGTTATGAATAGTTCTTAGCTGCCACATGGGTGCTGGGATTTGAACTCAGGTCTTCTGTAAGAGCAGCCAGTGCTCTTAATAGCTGAGCCATCTCTTCAGCCTCTAGGATATTTTGAATTTAAGGTATGGTGCTGCATACTCATTAATTCCTAAAGTAGGGAGGCTGAAGCAGAAGGGTTGTGAGTTTTAGGCCAGCCTGTGCTACAGAGTTAGATCTTGACTTAAAAAATAGAGAGGGGTGGGGGCTGGAGAGATGGCCTAGCGGTTAAGAGCGCCGACCGCTCTTACAGAGGACCCGGGTTCAATCCCCAGCACCCACATGGCGGCCGAGAGCCGTCTGAAACTCCAATTCCAGTTCCAGGGGAATCTGAGACCCTCTTCTGACCTCCGCGGCATTGCACGACACGGGTGCACAAACCTGCATGCAGACAGTACATTGATACACATACCGAAATAAATAAAATTAAAAAAAATTAAAAAAAAGAAAAAATAGAGAGGGGTTGGAGAGATGGCCTAGCAGTTAAGAGCACCGACTGCTCTTGCAGAGGACCCGGGTTCGATCCCCAGCACCCACGTGGCAGTTGAGAACCATCTGTAACTCCAATTCCAGGAGAACTCCAGTTCCAGGGGAATCTGAGACCCTCTTCTGACCTCCACGGCATTGCACGACACGGGTGCACAAACCTATATGCAGACAGTACACTCATACACATACAAAAATAAATAAAATAAAAAAAAAATAGAGAAAGGCTGGGCATGGTGGCACATGGCTTTAATCCTGGCAGGCAGATCTCTGTGATTTCAAGGCCAGCCTGGTCTACATAGTGAGCTCCAGGCTAGCTGGGACTAAAGGGAGACGCTGTCTCAAAAAAGAAAAAAAAAAGAAATACATATTCTGAATGATATCTTCTCCCCTCAAGCAAGTTTCAGTAAGAATGTTATCTCTGTAGAGCATGGATGTTGGAAGAGCTCACTCATGAGACCAAAAATGAGAAAGCTGAGAGTTGAAATCATGGATTTTATTTACATGGAAATATTGGCCTGTTCGTTTAGCAGATTGCTGGATCATTATATCTGGAGGATGAGTTTGATCACAATATTGTGAAATATATTGGCATTTTGTTAGGAGTTTAATATGATTTCTGTTTTAAGGGGCAATATTTCCACAGTACCATATCTCACTAAAATATTGTAGTTGAGCTTCATAAAATTGACAAATTTATTATAGTACATATTCTTTATTTGAATATAAGTCCAGGGAAATTCTGAAAGCATGCTCCAACTATGTTAGAAATTGGAAATTACAGTAACATTTTATTGTAATCTATGTGTTTTTATAAAGAAGTTGGTAATGAATGATTGACCTTCTTGAAAGCTTTTAGAATTTATAGACTAGAAGAGGAGCCTGGGCCTCAGCTGCAGTAAATTGCAGCCTAACTGAATGCTGATTGTATTCTAGACTGTAGTAAAAAGAAATAGGAGCTCCAATGTTCACAGCTCACAGTTTTAAATATTTTCATATGTGAAGGTAAAGTAAGCACTACTAAGAATATTGACTGTGTGGACTCCGGGGGCTGGCGGATGCTTTTTCGGGTCCATTCTGTGAGTTGCCTGCTGTACTTACAGAGATTCACTGTAGCTGAGAATTGGATGTGGAGGACAGGGTCTGGAGGATTTTACTCTTCATCTCTGCTATGTGAGAATGGATTTGAAGAAGACTGGTTTCAATGTCATGAATAAGGGGTTATATGTGGCTTTTAATATTTGAGGGATTAACCTGGTATTAGCCTATGATAGGTAGAGTCAGAGGATAAGGGAAGGAGTTCAAGGCCAGGCTGGGCTACAAAAACTCTGCCTCAAAAACTTTCATACATGAAATTAGGGAGATCTTTTTTTGTTGTCTGTTTTTTTTTTTTTTTTTTTTTTTGTCTTTTTTGGAGACAGGGTCTCTGTAGCCCCAGCTTGTCCTGGAACCGCTCTGTAGACCAGGCTGGCCTTGGACTCGACAAAGATGCGCGCTCCTCTGCCTCCCCAAGTTCTTCAGGATTAGACGGCGTGCGCTCCACCCAACGCCCGTTTGGTTTTTTTTTTTTTTAAGATGTGTTTCCTTGTCAGCCCCAGCTGGCCCTTGAAGTCGTCCTAGGTAGACGAGGCTTGTTCCGAGCTTCACTGAGGTCTTGCTTGCCTCTGACATTTAGAGTGCGGGATTTAAAGGTGTGCCACCATGCCATTCGTTCTTGTGGGTCGTTAAACGACAGGTCTATTATGTAGTCTGGCTTTCTTGGAGGTTCTCTGGTAGATCAGACTGGCCTCTACATTTCTTAATCCTCCTGCTCAGGTTAAAGTGCTGGGATAAGGGTTGTCTGGGACCATCACTATGTCTGTCCCACATTTTGGGCACAGTTCGTTTCCTTGAGCTACACCTCAGGTCCCATATGACTTGTATTTGTTGCTTTATTTCTTTAGACTGGCAAGTGGCAACGTGGAAGCAAAAGTCGTGTGCTTTTACAGACGACGTGATATTTCCAACACACTTATCATGCTTGCGGACAAGCATGCTAGTAAGTGAAAATGTTTTCCTTTGATCAGAAAATGTTTTTTTTTTCTTTATGAAATGCTTTTTTTTTTTTTTTTTTTTTTTTTACTTTTGGTTTCTTTTTTTGGTCTTTTCGAGACAAGGTGGGTCTCCCTGTAGACACCAGCTGTCCATGGAACTCATCTCGGTAGACCAGCTGGCCTTGAACGCACAAGATCTGCCTGCCTCTGCTCCCGAATGTAGGATTAAAGGCATGTGCCCCAGCCCGCATTAACTTTTTGCTTTTAAAAAGTATTGTGTGTGTGTGTTGTGTGTGTGGAATAGTGCACAGAATAGACTTGCACGGGAAAAAATAAATTGTTAATAAAAATTTTTTTAATTTTATTTTTTTTTTAAATTACCTTATGTGTATGAATGTATGTTTGCATGCAGGTCTGTGCACCTTTGTCGTGCAAGCAAGGAGGTCAGAAGAGGGCGTTGGATTCCCTGGAACTGGAGTTAAAGACAGCTCTCAGCTGTTCATTTGGGTGTGGGGAGGAAACCCAGGTCCTCTGCAGACATGTCAGCGCTCTTAACTACGAGGCGCCTCTCTCCAGCCCCCTGTCCTTTCACTTATATGTGGGTCTGTTGGATTGTCAGGCTTCGTGGCAAGACACCTTTACCCTCTAGCCATCTCACTGGACCCATTTTCTTTAATTTTCTTGTGGGCTAAATGGGAGTACATTTTTGGCTTGTGGTTCAAATTTTGGTGTGGTATGGTGCTTTTATGTGTATATGGTGTCATATATGTTATACATAGGTTGAGGTACCCAAAATGTAATTTAACTGGTTTATGTGTATTACATTGCTATTATTACTTTCTTTTTTTATTTTTCTCTTTTTTGTTGTTTATATTTTTGACGACAGGGGCTTCACTTGAGTCCCAGCCGGGCCTGGAGCTCGGTCTGTCGACCAGGCTTGGCTTGGAGCTCCACAGGATCTGCCTGGTCTCTGCTTCCCAAAGGCTGGGATTCAAGTGTGTCCCACACACCCAGGTATTTTTACTATTTTGTTGTATGAGCATATTGCGCTTCATGTGAGTTGTACATGCCCCTGTTTGAGTCAGAAAGAGAGATGTTGGAGTCCCCTGGAATGGAGTTATGGTCTTCAGAACCCTATGTTGGTGCTGGGATCCCTTGGAACCTTGTTGCCTGGTCCTCTGCAGAATATGCCATGCTCTTACTTGCTGAACCATCTGAACCATCGCTCCAACCCTGAGTTTGCATATATTATAGTTTTTGTATGTGAATGGCCAGAAATTGAACTCAGGAACATTATGAATGCCAGAGAAGTGTGCTCCCTCTGAGCTACACCCCAAATTAAATTTTAAATTTTCATATGCATACGTTTATTAGTAACTTTTTTAATTTTTTTCTTTTTTAAAAATTTTATTTATTGTTTTTATTTTAGTTGTTAAATTATTAAAAAAATCCTGCATGTAAGTTACACTTGTGTCCTGAATTGGCCTTGCGGTCAGAAGAAGTGGCATTGGCTTCCGCCTGGAAGTGGAGTTGTGGACCATGCTGTCAGCTGTCAGCATAGGGTGCTGGGAATCACACGCTGGCCTCAGCTGCAGTGTCCTTACAGACTGAGCTAATATCTACCAGCACCTTTAATCCTTAGGTGGAGAACACGGTGTCTATCGTATAGCCCTGGTTTCGCCCCCCCCCCCAGGCTGGGATTTAAGCATGGCCACCATGCCATTGCTAATTAACAAACAGAAGGTGGGCTTTAGCAAACAGTGGTAGTGTTTTGCCCACTGTTTTCTGCAGTGGTTTCTTCGAGGGTAGGAGCTGAGGAAATTTATACTTCATTGGTATTATGGAGAACACCTTTTCTCTATGTAAAATAGCTGAGTAATATTTTTTTTTTCTAGCGCAATTTTTTTGTATGGCAAAACCTGCCTGGTAGCTTCTCACGATTCTCCCTGCCTCATCCTCCCAAGGGCCCACGAGCTCCACATACAGACCTGTGTTACCATGGCCAGCTAATATTTACATTTTTTTATTCTCAGTGTTCATTATTTTTTTTTTAATTTATGTTATTTTTTGTTGCTGTATGAATGTATGTCTGCAGTGCAGGTCTGCGCACCCCGTGTCGTGCATGCCGCGGAGGTTAGGGAAGCAGGTCTCGGCTCCCACCCTTGGAACTGAGTTCTCCTGGGAACCGGTAGTCACCAGACGAGTTCTCAGCCGCACCATGGTGGTGCTGGGGAGCGAACCCGGGTTCCCGTGCAAGATTTGCGGCGTCGCTCTATACCGGAGGACCATCCCTCTCGCAGCCCCCCTCAGTGGTATTCATTATATATTTAGACTATAGAGCATTTTTTTTTTTTTTTTCGAGACCAGGGTCTCCCTGTGCCCCAGCTGTCCTGGAACTCATCTGTAGACCAGGCTGGCCGTTGAACCGCACAAGATCAGCCTGCCTCTCTACCTCCCAAGTGCTAGGATGAAAGGCGTGCGCACACCACGCCGGCCCACTATTAGGATTTATCAAAAATACAATTTTCAAGAAAAATAAATTATCAAAGTCCTTATTTAGGGATAGAGACATTCTTTTTTTTTCTTTAATTTTATTATTTTTTTATGTGTAGGTATATACTGTCTGCATGTTAGGTTTGTGCACCCGTGTCATGCAATTCCGTGGGGTCCAGAAGAGGGCGTCTGATTCCCCTGGAACTGGAGTTAAGAATGGTTTTAAAGCAGAGAGTGTGGGACAACCCGCGAGGATGCATAAACGGTAACTGGAAGAGCAGTTGGGGCTTTTAACTAGCTGAGGCAATTCTCAAGCCTCGAGAATTCTTTATTTATTTATTTTTGGTCTTTTTGAGTACAGGGCTCACTGTAGCCCAAGCTGTCCTGGAACTCACGCTACTGTAAACCAGGCTGGCCTGAATTCACAGCGATCCACTCGGGCCCTTTGCCTCCTGAGTGTTGAGATTAAAGGCATGTTCCACCAGCCTGGTGAGGAGATACGAGAATTCTAAAGTGTAGTGGTTTTTTGTTTGTTTTTTGTAGCTTACGCTTTTGTGTGTGTGTGTGTGTGCATGTGCGTTGCGTGTGCGCGGTGCAATGTGTGGTGTGTGGTGGGTGGTGTGTTGCCTGATTGGGGGCCAGAGGTTGCAATCAGGATGTTTTTTCCTTTTGTGTAGACAGAGTACCCTATGTAGCTCACGCTGCCCTTTGACTTGCTCTGCAGGCAAGTCTGGCCTTGTTACCCTGATCTTTCCGGCTCTAACTTCCCAAGTGCTGGGATCACAATATGGGCCACCTCTCCTGGGTGTTTGTTTCTTTCTCTCTATCGCTTTGGTCAGTGTCGTTGGTTGTATGTTTTTTTTTTTTCTTTTTGGAGACAGGTCCCTTTAGTCCCCAGCTGGCTGGAGCTGATGGTTGCGTACTTGAAATCTCACAGAGATGCTACTTGCCGTGCCTTGATCCATTCCTGAGTGGATGTATTTAAATGTTTTATTAAATTGTAAAAGTAACTTAAATTAGGAATTATGCCACCATTGCCAAAGCATTTTCTTCTCAAGCAATATCGATTTTTCTAAAGGTTAGGTTTCTCTTATACTGTAGGTGTCTTCGACCTCTTGGTTGTGTTTCGTGTGAGTGTGTGAGCTTGGGGGGTCCTCTGTTATTTTTTAGTATGCTCTAATAGTGATGTGAAGCGCTTCGTGTCTTACTTGGTATTTGTTTTTGCGCCAAGGCTTTAGCCTTGGCTTATTTAAGTAGTTGAGGAATAGCTTTGAACTCGAGCCTCCGCCTTGCTTCTTCCTTAGAGCTGGGAATACAAGTGTGTGTCACCACTCCTGGGGGATATTTTTAATATTTAGTTGTTATAATTATCATATTTTATATTATATATATAATATTTATATAATATTTTAGAGTATTTTTATGCTCTTTTTAGAACAGGGTCTCTCCATTCTGTCACTGTCAGCTGCACCCCAATGACACGAACATTCTGTACGCTCCCGCTCATCACCCTCGCTGATGCCTTCGCGCTTGCTTTGCTCTCGTGAAACGGTTCACAGACCTCTTCCCTTTGCTCTGCCTCGCTGAGTCTCCTGGAGTTAAATCAGTTTAGTAAAGAAGTACCCACTGTAAAGTAAGGAAGTAATAGTAAGACGGTAAATGGTAAGTAGTGAGAGTAAGTTTAAGTCGTCAGTAGTCCGGCATGTAAGACTTAAAGGTATGTAGTCGGAGTTAATAGGGTCTACGGGTCAGTCACTCATAGTGCGATTGACTTGTGGCGTCTAAGCTCGTATTACGTAGTAAGGCGTGCACTCATCACATGCGTCGGCTCTTAACTATATTGGTAATATTTTTTTATTTTTGTGGTGTTGTTTGATACCACAACATGTTTTTTTTTGGGTTTTGTTTTGTTGAAGGTTTTTTTGAACAGGGTAGCCCCAGCCACTAGCCTTGAATCCCTATTAGTAGACCAGGCTGGGCCCTGAACTTATAGAGATTACTGTCTGTTTTGTCTCCCGGTGATGGGATTTTTAAGGAATGCCCCCACCTGCACGGCCCCACCACCCCATGTTTATTTTATTTATTTATTTATGTTTCTAATTTATCTGGCTTACCTAAACAAAAAAATAAGCGCACACGCGTTTTCAAGATCACATTGATAGTTGCTCATTTGCCATACACATTAGTAATTGGGGTAGCATCCACAGATGAGAGGAACCATGCCGTTTGTTTTTTTCTGGACTGTTTACTCACTCAGCATGTATCTTCTCCTACTCCTATGTTTATTTTTTTAAAATTTGTGTGTTGTGGCATAGGTGTGTATGTATGTATGAGTACAGGTGCATGTGGAGGCCAGGGGAGTCAGACCCCTTGTAGCTGGGGTTCTATGGCAGTTGTGCTGGGAATTGAACTCGGGTTCCTCTGCCCAAGTCCTTGAACTGGAGTTATCACATGGTTGTTGTGGTATCATGTGGGTGTTGGGAACTAAACCTGTGGTCTATGCAAGCGGCAGCAAAGCTGGACACATATACCTTGCTGAGCCATCCCTCCAGCCCCTATTTTATTTATTTTATGTTATTTCTGATTCATTTATTTTATTGGATTTTATTTTGTTTTTTGAGCAAACAATATAACGGTTCAATTTAAATCTGAGCACACAATCCACAACCAAAAAAAAAAAAAAAAAAACCAAAAAAAAGTAATAAAAAAAACATAAGGGAATAATATGTTTTCTTAAGATGGGAATCCCGCCTCTGCTGGCAGGGAGAACACAGCAGGGTTCCAAAACCTCCTGACATTTTATCAAATTGAGCAGAGCGAGGAATTGAAAGGAAAAGAACACGATATCTTGCTCTTCTTAGTTTTGACAACAGCAGGTAGGTAGAAAGGTAGAACTATGAACAAATCGAAGATGAATTGACCGAGTTTGTGTGAAGATGAAACGAAGATATTGGAGTAGCTGACGTAACTGCAGGTCACATCAGTTTATGGAGGGTGGCTCTGGATGGATGTGTGGGCAAAGGCCCGTCCTCGAAGAAAGACTCAACAAGTGGTGGGTTTGCTCTTTGGCTTCGGACCCCACAGAATCTGGATTCCATGATTTCAGGCAACAACTTCCATTTTGGTTCAAGCTCCATCCCTGGGCTCTGCGTTGAAGCTGGTGTGGGATCCGATTCCACAGCTTCTTCTTGGGGTTCTAACCGCCAAAGGCCTATGGCCTCCTCATCATTTGGGTGTTGCCTTCTTGGATTCCTAGGCCTCCGATTTTGACAGGAGTTCCAAGCTGAGGCATGACAGCTCCCAGAAACTGCTCATCTTTCTGGAAGTGGTTCTCTTGTAAAGACAGCCTGAATCTTTATGTGCTAAACTGTCTCACCAGCCCCCTAATTTTTTTTTAAATTAAAAAAACAAACAAAACAGACGATCCCCCCATTATATATTAAGTTGTGGGTGTGGGGGTTGTAGGGGGTAGGTGGGGCATGGGCGTGGGGTGTGGGGGCGGGGTGCTTCAGAGGGCAGGGTCAAGTACTGGATTAATAGGTGTTTGTAATTGCCCCGTGTGATGCTTAGGATCAGAACTCCTTCCTTCATGATAGAGTAGGAGTACAGTAAAGTATGCTCAAAATTAATTAAATATGGGCATGAGCAGTTGTGTTGCTCTACTTTTTCATATGTCATAAGTGGGTAGTGCTCTCTTAGTATCATTCTACACATATAGTATCACTTAGAGAGGAGGAATCTGTCCTAAGAGCAGCTTCTACCAGCCAGGCTTCCAAAAAGAAAACACAGGGGCTGGGTGGGAGAGGGTTTCTCATGGGTTTTAAGAACACGGACTGTTCTTGCAGAGGACCTGGGGTTGATTCCCAGCACCCACATCTTGTGGCTCACAACTGCTTCTAACCTTAGGTTCAGGGATCCAATGCCCACTTCTAACCTCTCTTGTGGGCATTGTACTACACAGGTGCACTTACAATATATAAGCAAATAAATAAAATAATTAAAAATATTACATAAAAGGAAGCCAACCACACAAACCGGAATATACCATACAGTAGAAGTCAGGTTTAATTCAGGCATGGTGGCACGTTTTCGCATAATCCCTGAATTTGAGAGGTAGAAGAAGCAGGAAGATAAAGGGGTGGAGGCAGTAGGACAACAAGTTCAAGCCTTAGTGGTTTGTGCAGCGACCTGGGCAGTTTGAGACTCTGTCTCCAAAAATAAAAATTAAAAGACCGCCTACTATACTGCTACCAGTAGCCATAGAAAAGAAAATCACAGAATAATGTAAAGTATGAAATGAAAAATTGTTAAAGATGAAGATGACAGCGAGGAACTGTAGTTGGGTAGAGAAAGAGAAGCAGAGATAAAGGGGTGGAAGTAATCATTTCAGTGAAGTAGTTCAGACCCAGAAACAAGTTGGCGGAGTCTCCTTCTGGGTCCTCTGATGCTGGGATTTGTGTCTCCAGGGGTTGTGGCTCCTAGCTGGGGTCTGTTGCAGCTCCTTTCTGTTTCTATAACATAGGTTGGTGCTGTGTGGGGGCCTTGGGCTAGACCTGACAGGGTATGTTGCCACTGGTGCAGCTACCCTGTGCGAGCATGTGAGGAAGCGCTAGAAATCCATGGACCTGGATCTGGCCTCAGAGCTCTTTGTGTAACATATATAATATATAAGCTGGGCGGGTGCGCACACCTTTAATCGCAGCGTTTGGGATTAAGTTCCAGACAGCTGGAGCTACAGAGACCGCTGGTCTCAAAAAACTTTTGGGCTAGGGGTGTGTCTCTGGGCAGAGTGCCTGAGAAGCTGCCCATGGCCTTGGGTAGTGCTTTATCCCCAGCAGCTGTGTAAAAACAAAACTTCTGTTTCCTGATTCTATAATGTTCAGAGTGTTAAATTTAAGTTTTTCCTCAGAGTATTGTTATTAATACTTAAAAACTTTTGATAATTACTGTGAGATCATAGAGGCTGTTCCTTTAGAGAGCCACAACTTGGTTTGTTTGTTTGTTTTATGGTCTTGTTGGAACAGGGTCTTCCCTGTAGCTCAGGCTGTCGCCTGAACTCACTATGTAGACCAGGTTGGCCGTGACGTCACAGAATCTGCCTGCCTCTCTCCTTCCAAGTGCTAGGAGTAAGGGTGTGTGCCACCATGCCCCGCCCACCTTGTGTTTTAATCTATAAACCTTACCCTAAACTGCTAAATTCCTAGCCTATCACAGCCACTAGGCAGGGTAGGATTGTAGGATTAACTTCCTAAATTACTGTTTTCTATACTATCTAGCACCTCCCTAAACTGCCAAACTTAGAGACCCCTCCCCTCTGAAGTCTGCAAATGTGTACTTCTTCTGTTCCGTGGGTTGCTGTTGAATCTCCTACCCCAGCTTCTGCCCTGTGTCCAGTATTGTTAAAAGGCCTGATCACTTGAAATCCATCCTCTGCATCTGGAACTAAAGTTTCATTTTTAATAACGATTACTAAAATACAAAAATATATTTTCAGTGGTTAGGATGAGATGTTAGGGATTGAGTTTAGGGCCTCTTGAATGTAGTGCTCTACAACTTAGCTACTCTCCGTAGGGTACAGCTAGCTGTGATACATTTACATCTGAGTTGTGCTGCATCATATAATGTTTTTTTTTTTTTGTTGGTGGTTTGAGACAAGGTCCTCCCTGTAGCCCCAGCTGTCCCTGGAACACACTCTGTAGACAGGCTGCCTTGAACTCACAAAGATCCCCACCTGCCTCTGCCTCCAAGATGGTGTAGGATTAGGCTGCACCACCACACCCCGGCAAAAAGATTAATAATACGGTGTCTTGCTATATAGCCCAGCCAAGCACTCTAGCACGGAGCTATGAGTTACATCACCAGCCCTACACTGAAAACAAATCCCATTGAACTTGGCATATCTTTACTTAAAAAAATGATGCTTATCTTTGAGAAGTTCATACATGTAATGCATATATTTTGATCACCACCTTGAACTTCTCTCTTCCCTACCGAATATCTACTACTTTTTTTTAAGATTTATATAAAAAGATTTATATTTCACACTTACTCACATTTATTTTCTCCTGTTTACTCCAGTGATACTTGTATTGCCTTACCTTTATTTTTGAACTGTACTGTACTGGTAGAAATGGTGGCACATGCCTTAAGTCCCACAAGCGCTCCATAGGGCTGAGGCTGCCAGACGTCCATGGGACCTACAGGCCAGCCTGATCTACAGAGCCAATTCCAGAACAGCCAGAGATTCATCGTGAGACCTGCTTTGCTCAAAATTCGTTTTTCTAACATTTTCTTGTGAGAAGTGTTGGTGGTAAACTTTCTAAATCTTTGTATTCCTTAAAACTTTATTTTATTACCATACATGTTGTTAGTGGGTCTTTATAGAATTTGGGGCTCAAAGTATTTTTCTCTTAGAACTCTGAAGAAATTGCTCATTTGGGATATCCATTGTTAAGTCCGGTATCAATTTGATTCTTACTCTTTTGTAGGTAATGGTTTCTCCCTGTAGTGGTTTGTCCTTCAGAATAGACATTCTGAAATTTTGCTAGAATGTCTCTGTGTGCGATTTACTTCAAAAGGCTGCTGAGCATCTTTGGTGACATTTCTCTTTACCCCTGTGGATTTCTCCTAAGATGCCTATTCAGTGACATCTATTTTGTGAATTGTGCTGTCCATCCATTTTGTTATAATTTTTTTAGAAACAAATTCCCTGTGTAGCCTCAGGTTGATTTCACTTACTATGTAGCCCCAGCTGCCGTCTAACTAGTGACAATCCTCTAGCCTTAGCCACCTGTGGGGTGGGTTGATCGATGTGCTCAACTGCCTGTCAACCTTCTTAAAATTCACATTTCAGATAACAAAGCCCGTAGCCTCCTATAAGCACAAAGACCTAGTGAGCCTCAGTTTGTTTCAAATAAAATTGAAGGCTCTGCTGGGTGTGGCCTTGCACCCCTATATTCCCAGTACTTGGGAGGGGGAGGCCGGAGAATAGGATTTAGGTAAACTTGGGTACCTGAGAACATTGGTCTATAAAAAAAAAGTTCAAAGACCAACCATGGCTCAACTGAGACAGAGGGCTAGCCCTGCCCTTGGTGACCCTTATTCTTAGTTCATTCCAGGCTGCTACTGCCACTGGATTGGAATTTGCATAAAATCTATTTTCTATCACTGTGTTAAATGATAAACTTTCATTTATAAGGTTATTTTCCTCCTGCTATTTATAATGTTTTTCATTTTGTGAATGACATTTTATAATTACCAGTTAGAGCAGGTTTGTGTCTCATTAGTCAGATCATTATCAACTGTAAATATTCACAAGTTTTTTTATTTGAACAGTTAATTATGTTTTAAATATATCGAGACAGTTTCGTATGGATCTGGTTCTTATGTCAGTGTTAATGGCGTCCTATTTTTTAAAACTGAGTAAGTACTATGTTCATACTTTAATATTTATGTCATATTGCTTATTGATCATTAAATGAGGCATTCTAGTAATTAGGTGTTCCTAAGCTTTTTAAAAGGCTTTGTGCTAGTTTTACTTTTATAACTAGATGACATAATTTATGGGTTGGAAAAATGAGACTCATGTTTTATATTTGCATAATAGTTACAAAAGCCATTTTTAATAGTTAGTGTAGCGATCTCCACAGGTTTTTGTTTTGTTTCAGTTTATGAGATGTGGGGGCGGGGTCTCTCCATGTAGCCTAGAACTTACTATGCAAGCCAGACTGGATTTGAACTTGCAGCAATCCTCCCTGCCTCCATCTCACAAATGCTGGGGTCTGGGGATGTGTTATCAGTTGGTAAAATACTTGGACTGGCATACACAAAAAAGCCGTGGGTATTCAATCCTGAGCACCGTCAATAAAGCTGTGTTAGTGCATTGGCTTGTAATACCAGGGACCAGAGAGACCTGAGACAAGAGCATAGAAGTGTTCAGATCAATCCCTCAGCAACATTAAGCAAGTCTGAAGCCAGACTGAGTTACATGAGACCCCCTTCTCAAAACTAGAGGCTATAGTAGTGGCTTGTATATTCAAACCACTTATGCTCTTGTAAAAGGTTCAATTCCCAGCGTCCACATGGTGGCTCTCATCATTCTGTAACTCCATTTCTAGAGGTTCTCAGGTCCTCTTTTGGCACTGTATACACATGGTACACACAGCACCATGGACAAGAAAAGACACGCAGCATAGAAAAATTTAAAAAAAAAAATGGGCTGAGGAGATGGGCTCAGTGGTTAAGATCACCGACGGCTCCTGCAGAGGACCCAGTTTGTTCCGAGCATCCAAATGGCAGCAAACAACTGTCTGTAGAATCCATTTCCAGGGGGATCCGAGTGCCCGCATTCTGACCTCTACATGTTGTATGACACAGGTAACACTTACACACATGCAGGCAATATTCTTATGCACAAAATAAGTAATAAAATAAAAATGGCAAACTAATAAATAAAATAAAATAAAATAAATCTTAAAGCGAAGCAAAACAAAAGGAAAACAAAAAACAGAAAAGAAATTTTTTTTTTTTTGTTGGTCTTTTTGAGGCGGGTCTCCCTGTAGCCCCCACTGTCTGGAGCTAGCTATGTGGACCAGGTTGGCCGTGAACTCACTCAGCTCCATCTTACTCGGCCTCCAAGTGCTGGATTAAAAAAAAGGCGGGTGCCACCATGCCTGTCAAAAACAGTAACTTTAAAAAGGAAAAAAATTATCTTATTTGTTTATTTTGTCCTGCATGTATTTTGTTGCACCTATCCATAATGCGCGCAGGGCTAGAAGAGGGCAATGCATTCATGTAGACGTGGAGCTGCGGATTATTGTTAGCTGCCGGTTGAGTGGCTTGGAAACAGAATCCCGCCAGCCCTAGAAAATAGTAGCTTTTTGTGTCAGTCAAAATCAATGAAAGAAACACCAATGTAAAATTGATTTATTACTGGAAATTAAGGCTGGCAGAACAGATCCTAGTGGGGTCTTGGAGGACTTGAAGAATTCCGGGAACTGACCCACTTGGCTGCCCAGTCCCTCTGAAACCTTCCTTGGAACTGTGTTGGTAGTGTGCTTTTCAGGTGACTCACTGCCATGCAGTTGAAGAATGCTCACCGGAAATTTGAAACCCACTTGTGAAGTTGTATTAAATTGACAATGCCTGTGCCTTTCTTGACTTCCAGAACACAGGTGCAGAGGAGCTCTTTTAACCGTCACTTGCTAGAAATGACAGTCCATAGTCTCTAGAAGGTGTCCCCAGCCTCATAGCCACTCGGTGTGCCTCTGGCCCACTCTACCCCAAACGTGGTGCTTTGGGAAGCGGGAATGAGCTTGGTAATGCAGTCTGAAGTCTCTTCTCTCCAATACTGGAGTGAGGAGTTGAGGAACCCAATGTCTAAGCCATGGGACTTCGTGGACAATGCGGGTGGCTGCAGATGAACTCTGGTAGCCTGTGGCTCACAGATACCAGCTTTTTCCTCTAGAGCACAGTGCTGGGGTGGAGGTAAACATTTGAAACACACAGGAAGGATGCCTAACCCTCTTGTCAGGGCAGATGATTCTTGACAAGTTTGAGTTGTTATTCAGCATTGTGTGTCATGTGGCTGACTTCCTAGAACTGGGACCCGGAAATCCCAGATCCAATGTTTCATGCACTGTGCTTGCTACCGGGTCTTACTCTGCATTCCCTCACTGTACAGCTCACTGAGCATTCAGTATGAACAGGTAGATAGATGCCTGCACTGTGTGCTGTGGATGTGAGCAGAACTCAAGGTCCTGTCCCTCTCCTCAGAAAACTTTAGTCCTGATAGGCTTTTTGACTCCAGGATATGGTGATGCAATAGAGGCACTGAGATGCACAGGCAGGATGCTTGCCACTGCAGCGGGCCCGCTTCAAGGTGATCAGGTTCTGTTAGGAAATGGATTCTTGACAATTTGAGTTTGCTTATATAAGTTTTCGTACAGAACAGAAATGAAGCTGGGTGTGGGTGAACACACGCCTTTAAGTCCCAGCATTTGGGAGGCAGAGCAGGTAGGATCTCTGTGAATTCAAAGCCAGCTGGTGTATCTACATAAGGAGTTCCAGGCCCAGCTGGGGTTACAGGGAGACCCTGGCGCAAAAGACCAAGAAAAAAAAAAGAGAAAGAAAGAGAGAGAGAGATGAGAGAGAGAGAGAGGAGAGAAGAGAGACCAGAAATGATACTTATATATGTAAATGTGTGTGTGTGTAGTGGTACCATTTATTCCTCTGTGATCCAATTTTAGGACATTGAGTACCCGCTTTTATTCTTCTTCTCTGCCTTCTTTCCTAAGATACAGTCCCCTTTCTTCTTTCTTTGACATAGGGTTTCCTTATAGTCCCAGTTGGCCTGGCCCTGGAGACTGGCTGTGTAGACCAGGCTTGCCTTGGCTCTATTCAAAGGAGATGACCTGCTCTTCTGCCTCCTTAATTTATCCATCATCTATTTTTTATTTTTTTTTTTTTTAGTCTGTTTTGAGACAAGGGTCTCCCTGTAGCGGGACGCGGGCTGTCCTGGAAACTTGCTATGTTAGAACCAGGCTGGCCTTGAACTCACAAGATCCCACCTGCCTCTGCATCCCAAGTGCAGGATTAAAGGCATCACCACCGCACCCACTGCACTCGGACCATCTTTTTAAAGTCTTAAGAATATTTTTGTATTGTATAGATTCGTGAATCTTGTAGCATACTTATAAAAATCCTTGCTATGGGGCTGGAGAGATGGCTCAGTGGTTAAGAAAACAGGAGTGTTTTTGCAGAGGACATGGGTTAGATGCCAGCACCCTCATGGTGGGCTAAGACCACTTTAAAGCGGGGCGTGGTGGCACAGGCCTTGAATCCTAACACTCAGGAGGCAGAGGCAAGTTGGATTCTGTGAGTTCTAGGCCAGCTGGTCTACATAGTAGTGCAGGCCAGCTGGAGCTATAGGGGACCTTACTCAAAAAAAAGACAAAAAGACAAAAAAAAAAAATTTCTTGCCTAGCCAGACTTGCTTTAAATTTACGAATAGTGGTAGGTAGGTAACTCTGATTTCTGACAAGAATTAAGCTCAAATTATTTTTTAGTTTTAAGGGTGAGTTATTGAAAAGACACCCTAAAATACTGAAATGAAGATTCATTTCCTGTTTGTACAGCTTCTTCTGGTCATTGTGTGCAGTGTGCTGGCCTTCTTTGTTGGGGTTTCACAGTTAGGGGAGCACATTGCTACCTTGCTAATGTTTCCAGATTACTCACTGCTGTATGCAGCTGAGAACATTTTCCATGTTTTTGTCTAATTAGAAAAGATTTTTCCCTATAATGAGGTTGAACTCAAGGCCTTGTGTATGCCAAGTGCTATCACTGAGCTATAAACCCCAGCCCTGAAAGATTAAAAACGTGCTTATCATCATCCTATGTCTCTTCATATACATGGCTCTAAACAGGATAGGAAAAATGGATAGGATTTATATAATTAAATTGTTTAGAAATAGAGGCTTGCTACTGAGAGACTCCTGGAAGGAGATATACTGCAGCACGCGATTCAGGGAATGAATTATAATCCTGTGTGTAACACCCTACAGAGGTTCTTCTTCCTGTGCTCATTTCCAAAGTGGTTAAAACTTCAAGAAAAAGTTTTGTGGTCTATAGTATATATAGTATATGGTCTGTGTTTCTCATATTGATTGCTCATTAGAGCATAATTTACAACTTTGTTTTTAAAAATATTGTATTTTTACTTATGTGAGGAATGTACTGTCTCATGCAGGTTTGTGCACCCGTTGTGCAAGCCGGGAGTCAAAGAGGGTGTCGATTCCCTGTGAATTGAGTTCGGAATTGGAGTTCAGACGGCTCTCGCGCCAGTGTGGGTGTGGGGGATGAACCCGGTTCCTCTGTAAGAGCAGTCGGCGCTCGTAACTCGCTAGGCCACTCTCTCCAGCCTCATAATTTACAACTTTGAATAGAGTGTGCCTCTATAGACATATTTTAAATTACTTAGTAGTTTAGATATAGGAAAAAAGAAGTAACAAAACTTTTCAGTGAGGATCTGAGCTAAGGACTGATGGCTTGTCTCCTATTTGATAGAATGAGTGAATCAGAAGCACAATGTAACTTTAAAGGTTTATTTTGTGTGTGTTGTGTGGTGTGTGTGTGTGTGTGTGGGGGTGTGTGTGTGACACATGTGTGAGGGTGCCTAAGAAGGCCCCAGCCTGGTGGTCCTGGGAGATCCCCTGGAGCTGGGCTGGGGTTACTGGTGGTTGTGAGCCTGCTATGAATACTGGGAACTCACTGCTGGTCTTCCTGAAGAGCAAGAAGTGCTCTTAACACTAACCTTCTGTCTCTCTACCTCCTTCATGGTATGTTTTAAAAATGGTCTGTAATAAATGTTTTCCAAGAGCATCCCGGAATTGAAGTTCAGTTTCACTCTGTCGTGCCGTCCCTGACAGTGCCAGGGGGGGGCCAGCCCGCTGCCGCCTGCGCGCTTCTCTTTTTTTCCCTCCTCCCTCCTTCCTCGTTTTTGTCTTCTTTTCAGTACTGGAGATAGAACCCAGTACAGCCCAGTCTCCTTTGTCACTGAGGTTTATCCTTTTATCTTGAGATAGGATCACTAAGTTGCTTAGGATGGTTTGAATTTGTAATCCTCTGGCCTTGGCCCCTGCTAGGATTTATTGACTCTTGCCACCAGGCACTCTTCATTTTAGGTACCCCCCCACAAACACAACATACCCTCCCGCCCTCCCTCCCCTGCCTCGCTCCCTCCCTCCCTTTCCTTCCTATGTTTTTTGCCGAGATGTTCCTTAGCTTGGAGCCAGATAGGCTAGCCGGCAAATTGCCATTCTGTTTTGGATTGCAGTGGGGGACTATGCTGGGCTTCTGGAATTTTCATTGAGGCTGCATTTGAATTCATCAGTTAAATTTGGGAGAACTGACATCTTAACAGTATTGAGTCGTCCAATCCAGGAACATGGTGCATTGCTCAGTGGTTTATTTACTATATAACTTCATGATTCATAGCTCTTTATTGTCAAGTTCTGTAACTGTTGGTTATTTGAAAGAGTCTTGTACTACTAGATCCCAGGCTGGCCTCAAATTTTGTTGGCAAATCTTACTTCCCTCCCGCAGACGTCTGAAGTTCTGAGATTACAGTATGATTTTGAGCTACCATTCCCCACCATGTGGAGTAAATCTTTTGCTTTTCTTTTTAGATAGGGTCTCATGTAAAGCCCAGCTGGGCCCCAACTCACTATGTAAAGCTGAGAAGAATCGGGAACGTTAAAAAGGACGTAGTGGGAGGGGTGGGGAGGAGGATGGGCCGCTCGGGAGAGAAGGAGACCCAGGGGGGGAGGCCCAGGGAGGCCTGAAGAGGGCGGGGAATTACCTGGAACATGGAAGTAAGAGGAAGTATAGATGATTGGTTAGCCGACAGGGGGATGCGGGGACGGAACCAGGGTCCCCTCTGAAGAGCATCCATAGGGATCCACAATGCCTCTTGGCTCCCTGATAGGATTTAAAGGCATGTGCCACCATGTGCAACATCTTGCTTGCTTTCTTGCTTTCTTTTTCTTCTTCTTTTTCTTCAGTTTATGCCCTTTGTTCTTTCTTTCTTTTCTTTCGTGCTTTCTTATTCTTTTTTTCTTTCTTTCTTTCTTTCTTTCTTGCGTTCTTTCTTTTTTTTTCCTGAGAAAGAGTCCCACTGTGTAACCCAGCCTGGCCTGAACTCACTATATAACTCATGATGGCCTGGAACTCACTATATAAAGCAGGAGCCTGGAACTCAATATGTAACGCTGATGGGTCAAAATTGCATTCATCTGTCTCAAGAGGCAGGCAGATCTCTGGGAGTATAAGGCAGACCTGTCTACATAGTGAGTTCCCCAGGACAACTGGGGCTACATGGGNGGGTCTCCCTGTAGCCCCAGCTGTCCTGGAACTCACTCTGTAGACCAGGCTGGCCTTGAACGCACAAAGATCCGCCTGCCTCTACCTCCCAAGTGCTAGGATTAAAGGCGTGCGCCACCACGCCGGGCACTATTAGGCATTTATAAAAATACAATTTTGCCAGAAAAATAAATTATCAAAGTCTTATTTAGGGATAGAGAATTCTTTTTTTTTTTTAATTTATTATTTTTTATGTGTATGAGTATACTGTCTGCATGTAGGTTTGTGCACCCGTGTCATGCAATTCCGTGGAGGTCAGAAGAGGGCGTCTGATTCCCCTGGAACTGGAGTTAAAGATGGTTCTTAGCCGCCATGTGGGTGCTGGGAATCAAACCCGGGTCCTCTGCAAGCAGTTGGTGCTTTTAACCGCTGAGGCATCTCTCCAGCCTCGAGAATTCTTTTATTTATTTATTTTTTTGGTCTTTTTGATACAGGGGCTCCCTGTAGCCCCAGCTGTCCTGGAACTCACTGTGTAAACCAGGCTGGCCTTGAATTCACAGAGATCCACCTGCCTTTGCCTCCTGAGTGTTGAGATTAAAGGCATGTGCCACCAAGCCTGGTGAGATAGAGAATTCTAAAGTGTAGTGGGTTTTTTGTTTGTTTTGTAGCTTAATCTTTTGTGTGTGTGTGTGTGTGCATGTGCGTGTGCGTGTGCATGTGTGTGTGTGTGTGTGTGTGTGTGCCTATATGGGGGCCAGAGGTTGACATCAGGATGTTTTCTTTTGTGAGACAGAGTCTCATGTAGCTCAGGCTGCCTTTGAGCTTGCTCTGCAGGCAAGTCTGGCCTTGTAACCCTGATCTTCCTGCCTCTACTTCCCAAGTGCTGGGATCACAAGTATGGGCCACCTCTCCTGGGTGTTTGCTTTCTCTCTATCGCTGTCAGTGTCTGTTGGTGTTTTTTTTTTTTTCTTTTTGAGACAGGGTCTCCTTTTAGTCCCAGCTGGCCTGGACTTTGCTACGTAGAAACTCACAGAGATCTATCTGCCTGCCTCCACTTCCTGAGTGGGATTAAAGGCATGTGCCACCATATCCAGCTTTCTTCTTCAATGTTTTCAGGTTTTCACTGTAGTGGTCTTGACCTCCTTGGTTGGGTTTATTGTTAGGCTCTTTATTTATATATATATTTGACAGGCTGTCATATCCCAGGCTAGCCTTGGGCTTATATAGTTGAGGATAGCTTTGAACTCTTGAGCCTCCTGCTTCTTCCTGAGAGCTGGGATTACAAGTGTGTGTCACCACTCCTGGATATTTTATTTAGTTTTAATTTTATATATATTTATAGAAGCCACAATCAGCTGATAAGTTGAAAGCAATATTAACAATATGAGAAGACATGCTGCATCAGTTTGGCTAGGTTAGCATGGGTGTTTGTGTGTGGTGATGCACACAGATGTGCAGTGATGTACATACATTTTCAGATGCCCATGGAGGCCACAGGACAACACTGGGTGTCACTGTGTAGAAGCCAGCTTGCTTTTTGCACAAGGGCTCTCATTGGCCTGAGCCTGGCTGATTTTGCCAGGCTAGCTAGTAAGCCCCAGGGATGCATTGGAATCATGAGTATGTGCTACCACACACAGAACTTTTCCATAAATTCTGAGGCTCAAACTCAGGTCCTCAGAATTCTGCAGCAAGCATTTTACTGACTGAGCTCTCTCCCCTGCTCAATTTGGTTAGTACAAATTTATAGCAATAATCTGGCATCAGGTTAAAGTTGTCTTCAATCATCAAGTTCATCCAGGCATGTGCCTATAACACAGGGATGTAGAGTTTAACCACAGGTAAGAGATTATACTGCCCTAAGGAGCAGAGGTCAAGAGACCTGGACTACTGTCTGGCTTTTATCAACAAACTACTGAATCTCTGAGTTCATTTCCAACTCCGTCATCTTAGTCATATAAACCAGCCTGGAAGTCTTGCCAATTAGAATATTTAGTGAGATCAACCAAAACTCAATGTTAAAATTCTACAATCTGTAACTTCAAACCATTGGCTTCAGTCCACTGGCTCCACCTCAGCATAGGTACAATCTTCAGACTAAGATTTTACATAATTGATACAACTCTAAGGGGTCTATTCTGAGACCTCCAGGTTATTTATTTAGGGCATCAGGTAATTATTAAACTGCAAGGTACTAAAGTTGACATTTTTTTCATTTTCCCTTTTTTAAAAAAAAACGAATAATGCAACAGCAGAAGAAATATTTTAATCCTCACAGAGCTATTTCCATTTTCATGCTTTGTCTGACACATAGGGCCTATCTTAAAGTTGCAATTATATCATCTGCTGGCCTATGTTCTCATCTCTTTATGAAACCTTGGATTGCTAACATCTATTTTTCTTTTTTTATTGAAGTTTTGTGCATTTCATACAACATTTCTCAAACAAATTTAGACCCTCCCCCCTTCCTGCCCCCCACTCCACCAGAGCCCATGCATTCTGCCATACATGTCTTTCATCTTTTTCTCAGTCTTTTTTTTTTTAATTTTTCAATGCAGAAGTTTACTGTTTGGGGCAGAAGCTTACAGTTTCAGTCAGTTCTTTGACCCAGTCTTTTTTGTTTTGTTTTTGTTGTTCCTTCCCATTTGTATCACNATTTATATATATATATATATAATATTTTTGTGGTCTTTTTGAGACAGGGTCTCCTTTTAGTCTCAGCTGGCCTGGAGCTTGCTCAGTACACCAGGCTGGGCTTGAACTCACAGAGATCCACCTGCCTCTGCCTCCTGAGTGCTGGGAGTAAAGGCGTGCACCATCACATCTGGCTTTAATTTTATATTTTTAAAATATTTTATTTTATTTTTTTGTGGTTTTTTTTGGTGTTTTTTTGAGACAGGGTAGCCCCAGCTAGCCTGGAACTCCCTATGTAGACCAGGCTGGCCTTGAACTTATAGAGATCTGTCTGTTTCTGTCTCCCGAGTGCTGGGATTAAAGGAATGCCCCACCATGCACGGCCCAAATGTTTATTTATTTATTTATTTATTTTTATTATATTTTAAGGGATTCACAATATAAGAGCACAGCTGTTTTCAGATCACATTGATGTTGCTCAGTTTGCCATACAATTAGATAATTGGTGCTAGCATCCACAGATGAGGGATACCATTCATCGTTTGTTTTTCTGGGACTGTGTTACTTCACTCAGCATGATATCTTCCAGCTCCTATTTTATTTTTAAATTTGTGTGTGTGCATGTGTGTATGTATGTATGAGTACAGGTGCATGTGGAGGCCAGGGGAGTCAGACCCCTTGTAGCTGGGGTTATAGGCAGTTGTGAGCTGGGAATTGAACTCGGGTTCTCTGCCAAGTCCTTGGAACTGGAGTTATACATGGTTTTGTGGTATCATGTGGGTGTTGGGAACTGAACCTGGGTCCTCTGCAAGGGCAGCAGGTGCTCTTAACTGCTGAGCCATCTCTCCAGCCCCTATTTTATTTTATTTTATTTTATTTCATTTTATTTTATTTTATTTTATTTTATTTTTTGAGCAAACAATAAAGGTTCTTAATCTTAAAATCTGAGCAACAATCCCACAATCCAAAAAAAAAAAAAAAAACCAACAAAAAAGTAATAAAAAAACATAAGGAAATATTTTTCTTAGAGATGGGAATCCCGCCTCTGCTGTGCAGGTAGAACACAGCAGGGTTCCAAAACCCTCTGACATTTTATCAAATTGAGGCAGAGGAGAAACGTGATCTTGCTCTTCTAGTTTGACAACAGCAGGTAGAAATACTTGACCAGGAGTTGAAGCATCTGCAGTCACATCTGGAGGTGGCTCTGGATTGGATGCTGTGGGCAAAGCCTCCTCGAATATAAGACTCAAGTGGTGGGTTGGCTCGGCCACAGACACTCTGGATTCCATGATTTCAGGAACAACTTCCATTTTGGGTTCAAGCTCCATCCTGAGGCTCTGCTGTTGAAGCTGGTGTGGGATCCGATTCCACAGCTTCTTCTTGGGGTTCTAACTCCCATAAGGCCTAGTGGCCTCTGCATCTTTGGGTGTTGCCTTCTTGGATTCCTAGGCCTCCGATTTTGACAGGAGTTCCAAGCTGAGGCATGACAGCTCCCAGAAACTGCTCATCTTTCTGGAAGTGGTTCTCTTGTAAAGACAGCCTGAATCTTTATGTGCTAAACTGTCTCACCAGCCCCTAATTTTTTTTTAAATTAAAAACAAACAAAACATACTATCCCCCCATTATATATTAGTTGTGGTTGTGGGGGTGTGTAGGGGTGTAGGGGGGGGCATGGGCGTGGGTGTGGGTGCGGGTGCTTACAGAGGGCATGGTCACTTAGGCTGGAATTATAGGTGTTTGTAAGTTGCCCCGTGTGGATGCTAGGACAGAACTCCTGTCTTCATGATAGAGTAGGAGTACAGTAAAGTATGCTCAAAATTAATTAAATATGGGCATGAGCAGTTGTGTTGCTCTACTTTTTCATATGTCATAAGTGGGTAGTGCTCTCTTAGTATCATTCTACACATATAGTATCACTTAGAGAGGAGGAATCTGTCCTAAGAGCAGCTTCTACCAGCCAGGCTCCAAAAAGAGAAACACAGGGGCTGGGGAACTGGAGGGATGTCTCAGTGGTTTGAACACTGACTGTTCTTGCAGAGGACCTGGGTTTGATTCCTAGCAGGCAGATAACAACCCTTCAAAACTCCAGTTCCAGGGGATCCAATGCCCACTTCTAACCTCTGTGGGCATTGTACTACACAGGTGCACTTACATATATATAAGCAAATAAATAAAAATAATTAAATATTACATAAAAGAGAAGCACAACCACAGCAAACCGGATATACCAGTACAGTAGAAGTCAGTTAATTCCAGGCATGGTGGCACGTTCTCATAATCCCTGAATTTGAGAGGTAGAAGAAGCAGGAAGATAAAGGGGTGGAGGCAGTAGGACAACAAGTTCAAGGCCTTAGTGGTTTGTGGCTAGCTAGCCTGGGCAATGTTGTGAGACTCTGTCTCCAAAAATAAAATTAAAAGACAGCTACTATACTGCTACCAGTAGCCATAGAAAAGAAAATCACAGAATAATGTAAAGTATGAAATGAAAAATTGTTAAAGATGAAGATGACAGCGAGGAACTGTAGTTGGGTAGAGAAAGAGAAGCAGAGATAAAGGGGTGGAAGTAATCATTTCAGTGAAGTAGTTCAGACCCAGAAACAAGTTGGCGGAGTCTCCTTCTGGGTCCTCTGATGCTGGGATTTGTGTCTCCAGGGGTTGTGGCTCCTAGCTGGGGTCTGTTGCAGCTCCTTTCTGTTTCTATAACATAGGTTGGTGCTGTGTGGGGGCCTTGGGCTAGACCTGACAGGGTATGTTGCCACTGGTGCAGCTACCCTGTGCGAGCATGTGAGGAAGCGCTAGAAATCCATGGACCTGGATCTGGCCTCAGAGCTCTTTGTGTAACATATATAATATATAAGCTGGGCGTGGTGGCGCACACCTTTAATCGCAGCGTTTGGGATTAAGTTCCAGGACAGCTGGAGCTACAGGGAGACCCTGTCTCAAAAAACTTTTGGGCTAGGGGTGTGTCTCTGGGCAGAGTGCCTGAGAAGCTGCCCATGGCCTTGGGTAGTGCTTTATCCCCAGCACTGTAAACAAAACTTCTGTTTCCTGATTCTATAATGTTCAGAGTGTTAAATTTAAGTTTTTCCTCAGAGTATTGTTATTAATACTTAAAAACTTTTGATAATTACTGTGAGATCATAGAGGCTGTTCCTTTAGAGAGCCACAACTTGGTTTGTTTGTTTGTTTTTTTGGTCTTTTTGAGACAGGGTCTCCCTGTAGCTCAGGCTGTCCTGAAACTCACTATGTAGACCAGGTTGGCCTTGAACTCACAGAAATCTGCCTGCCTCTGCCTTCCAAGTGCTAGGATTAAGGGTGTGTGCCACCATGCCCAGCCACACCTTGTGTTTTATCTAGTACCTTCCCTAAACTGCTAAATTCCTAGCCTATCACAGCCACTAGGCAGGGTAGGATTGTAGGATTAACTTCCTAAATTACTGTTTTCTATACTATCTAGCACCTCCCTAAACTGCCAAACTTAGAGACCCCTCCCCTCTGAAGTCTGCAAATGTGTACTTCTTCTGTTCCGTGGGTTGCTGTTGAATCTCCTACCCCAGCTTCTGCCCTGTGTCCAGTATTGTTAAAAGGCCTGATCACTTGAAATCCATCTCAGTGCATCTGGAACTAATTTTCATTTATTTAAAACAATTACTAAATACAAAAATATATTTTCAGTGGTTAGGATGAGATGTTAGGGATTGAGTTTAGGGCCTCTTGAATGTAGTGCTCTACAACTTAGCTACTCTCCTTAGGGTACAGCTAGCTGTATAGCATTTACATCTAGATTTTGCTGCATCATTATAATGTTTTTTTTTTTTTTTGGTGGTTTTGAGACAGGGTCTCCCTGTAGCCCCAGCTGTCCTGGAACACACTCTGTAGACCAGGCTGGCCTTGAACTCACAAAGATCCACCTGCCTCTGCCTCCCAAGTGTTAGGATTAAAGGCATGCACCACCACACCCGGCAATAATGATTAAATAATAAGTTCTGCTATATAGCCCAGCCAAGCACTCTAGCACTGAGCTATGAGTTACATCACCAGCCCTACACTGAAAACAAATCCCATTTACATTGCATATCTACTTAAAAAAATATATGCTTATTCTTTGAGAATTTCATACATGTATGCAATATATTTTGATCACCCTGACTTCTCTCCGAATATCTACTTTTTAAGATTTATATAAAAAGATTTATATTTCACACTTACTCACATTTATTTTCTCCTGTTTACTCCAGTGATACTTGTATTGCCTTACCTTTATTTTTGAACTGTACTGTACTGGTAGAAATGGTGGCACATGCCTTTAGTCCAGCGCTCCAGAGGCTGAGGCTGCCAGATCTCCATGGGACCCAGGCCAGCCTGATCTACATAGCCAGTTCCAGATCAGCAAGAGATTCATCGTGAGACCCTGCTTTGCTCAAAAGTGTCTTTTTCTAACATTTTCTTGTGAGAAGTGTTGGTGGTAAACTTTCTAAATCTTTGTATTCCTTAAAACTTTATTTTATTACCATACATGTTGTTAGTGGGTCTTTATAGAATTTGGGGCTCAAAGTATTTTTCTCTTAGAACTCTGAAGAAATTGCTCATTTGGGATATCCATTGTTAAGTCCGGTATCAATTTGATTCTTACTCTTTTGTAGGTAATGGTTTCTCCCTGTAGTGGTTTGTCCTTCAGAATAGACATTCTGAAATTTTGCTAGAATGTCTCTGTGTGCGATTTACTTCAAAAGGCTGCTGAGCATCTTTGGTGACATTTCTCTTTACCCCTGTGGATTTCTCCTAAGATGCCTATTCAGTGACATCTATTTTGTGAATTGTGCTGTCCATTTGTTAATTTTTGTTTAGAAACAAGATCTCCCTGTGTAGCTCAGGTTGATCTTCAACTTACTATGTAGCCCACACTGCCGTCTAACTAGTGACAATCCTCTAGCCTTAGCCACCTGTGGGGTGGGTTGATCGATGTGCTCAACTGCCTGTCAACCTTCTTAAAATTCACATTTCAGATAACAAAGCCCGTAGCCTCCTATAAGCACAAAGACCTAGTGAGCCTCAGTTTGTTTCAAATAAAATTGAAGGCTCTGCTGGGTGTGGCCTTGCACCCCTATATTCCAGTACTTGGGAGGTGGAGGCCGGAGAATTAGGAGTTTAGGTAACTTGGGGTACCTGAGACATTGTCTCATAAAAAAAAAGTTCAAGACCCACCATGGCTCAACTGAGACAGAGGGCTAGCCCTGCCCTTGGTGACCCTTATTCTTAGTTCATTCCAGGCTGCTACTGCCACTGGATTGGAATTTGCATAAAATCTATTTTCTATCACTGTGTTAAATGATAAACTTTCATTTATAAGGTTATTTTCCTCCTGCTATTTATAATGTTTTTCATTTTGTGAATGACATTTTATAATTACCAGTTAGAGCAGGTTTGTGTCTCATTAGTCAGATCATTATCAACTGTAAATATTACAAAGTTTTATTATTTGACAAGTTAATTATGTTTTATCGTATACATTTTCTTATTGATCTGTTCTTTCGAGTGTTAATGGCTTCTATTTTTTAAAACTGAGTAAGTACTATGTTCATACTTTAATATTTATGTCATATTGCTTATTGATCATTAAATGAGGCATTCTAGTAATTAGGTGTTCCTAAGCTTTTTAAAAGGCTTTGTGCTAGTTTTACTTTTATAACTAGATGACATAATTTATGGGTTGGAAAAATGAGACTCATGTTTTATATTTTCATGAATAGTTGAACAAAAGCCATTTTTTATAGTTAGTGTAGCTAGTCTCCCACAGGTTATCTTTGTTTTGTTTCAGTTTATGAGATGTGGGGGCGGGGTCTCTCCATGTAGCCTAGAACTTACTATGCAAGCCAGACTGGATTTGAACTTGCAGCAATCCTCCTGCCTCCATCTCACAAATGCTGGGGTCTGGGGATGTGTTATCAGTTGGTAAAATACTTGCCTGGCATACACAAAGCCTTGGGTTCAATCCTGAGCACCTCATAAAGCATGTGGTAGTGCATGGCTGTAATCCCAGGACCAGAGAGACTGAGACAAGAGCATCAGAAGTTCAAGATCATCCCTCAGCAACATAGCAAGTCTGAAGCCAGACTGAGTTACATGAGACCCCCTTCTCAAAAACTAGAGGCTAGAGAGGTGGCTTGTATATTCAAACCACTTATGCTCTTGTAAAGGTTCAATTCCCAGCGTCCACATGGTGGCTCTCAGCCTGCTGTAACTCCATTTCTAGAGGTTCTCAGGTCCTCTTTTGGCACTGTATACACATGGTACACATGCATACATGCAGAAAGACACTCATGCATAGAAAATTTAAAAAAAAAATGGGCTGGAGAGATGGCTCAGTGGTTAAGATCACCGACTGCTCCTGCAGAGGACCCAGGTTTGATTCCCAGCATATACATGGCAGCCAACAACTGTCTGTAAATCCAGTTCCAGGGGGATCCGATGCCCTCATCTGACCTCTACAGGTGTTGTATGGCACTGGTATACTTACACACATGCAGGCAATATTCTCATGCACAAAATAAAGTAATAAAATAAAATGCAAACATAATAAAATAAAATAAAATAAAATAAATCTTAAAAGCGAAGCAAACAAAAAGGAAAACAAAAACAGAAAAGAAAATTTTTTTTTTTTTTTGGTCTTTTTGAGGCAGGGTCTCCCTGTAGCCCCCAGCTGGTCTGGAGCTCACTATGTGGACCAGGTTGGCCTTGAACTCACTCAGCTCCATCTTACTCTGCCTCCCAAGTGCTGGGATTAAAGGCGTGTGCCACCATGCCTGTCAAAAACAGTAACTTTAAAAGGAAAAATTATCTTATTTGTATTTTTCCTGCATGTATTTGCACCTATCCATGAATGCTCGCAGAGGCTAGAAGAGGGCATTGCATTTCATGTGACTGGAGCTGCGGATGATTGTTAGCTGCCGTGTGAGTGCTGGGAACCGAATCCTCCAGCCCTAGAAAATAGTAGCTTTTTGTGTCAGTCAAAATCAATGAAAGAAACACCAATGTAAAATTGATTTATTACTGGAAATTAAGGCTGGCAGAACAGATCCTAGTGGGGTCTTGGAGGACTTGAAGAATTCCGGGAACTGACCCACTTGGCTGCCCAGTCCCTCTGAAACCTTCCTTGGAACTGTGTTGGTAGTGTGCTTTTCAGGTGACTCACTGCCATGCAGTTGAAGAATGCTCACCGGAAATTTGAAACCCACTTGTGAAGTTGTATTAAATTGACAATGCCTGTGCCTTTCTTGACTTCCAGAACACAGGTGCAGAGGAGCTCTTTTAACCGTCACTTGCTAGAAATGACAGTCCATAGTCTCTAGAAGGTGTCCCCAGCCTCATAGCCACTCGGTGTGCCTCTGGCCCACTCTACCCCAAACGTGGTGCTTGGGAAGCAGGGAATGAGCTGTATGCAGTCTGATTTCTCCAAACTGGAGGGAGGAGTTGAGGAGACCCAGATGTCTAAGCCATGGGACTTCGTGGACAATGCGGGTGGCTGCAGATGAACTCTGGTAGCCTGTGGCTCACAGATACCAGCTTTTTCCTCTAGAGCACAGTGCTGGGGTGGAGGTAAACATTTGAAACACACAGGAAGGATGCCTAACCCTCTTGTCAGGGCAGATGATTCTTGACAAGTTTGAGTTGTTATTCAGCATTGTGTGTCATGTGGCTGACTTCCTAGAACTGGGACCCGGAAATCCCAGATCCAATGTTTCATGCACTGTGCTTGCTACCGGGTCTTACTCTGCATTCCCTCACTGTACAGCTCACTGAGCATTCAGTATGAACAGGTAGATAGATGCCTGCACTGTGTGCTGTGGATGTGAGCAGAACTCAAGGTCCTGTCCCTCTCCTCAGAAAACTTTAGTCCTGATAGGCTTTTTGACTCCAGGATATGGTGATGCAATAGAGGCACTGAGATGCACAGGCAGGATGCTTGCCACTGCCGCGGCCGCTTCTAAAGTGATACCAGGTGCTGTTAGGAAATGATTCTTGACAAGTTTGAGTTGCTTATGATAAGTTTTCGTAAAGAACAGAAATGAAGCTGGGTGTGGTGACACACGCCTTTAGTCCCAGCATTTGGGAGGCAGAGGCAGGTGGATCTCTGTGAATTCAAAGCCAGCCTGGTGTATCTACATAAGGAGTTCCAGGCCAGCTGGGGTTACAGGGAGACCCTGTCTCAAAAGACCAAAGAAAAAAAAAAGAGAAAGAAAGAGAGAGAGAGAGAGAGAGAGAGAGAGAGAGAGAGAGAACAGAAATGATACTATATATGTATGTGTGTGTGTGTGTGGGTACCCATGTATGCATCTGTGGAAACCAAAGTGTGACATTGGGTACCCTCTTTTATTCTTCTTCTCTGCCTTCTTTCCTAAGATACAGTCCCCTTTCTTCTTTCTTTGACATAGGGTTTCCTTATAGTCCCAGTTGGCCTGGCCTGGAACTGGCTGTGTAGACCAGGCTGGCCTTGCTCTCAAAGGAGATGAGCCTGCTTCTGCCTCCTTATTTCCATCATCTTTTTTTTTTTTTTTTTTTTGTCTTTTTGAGACAGGGTCTCCCTGTAGCTCTGGCTGTCCTGGAACTTGCTATGTAGACCAGGCTGGCCTTGAACTCACAAAGATCCACCTGCCTCTGCCTCCCAAGTGCTAGGATTAAAGGCATACACCACCACGCTCAACTCTACCATCTTTTTAAAGTCTTAAGAATATTTTTGTATTGTATAGATTCGTGAATCTTGTAGCATACTTATAAAAATCCTTGCTATGGGGCTGGAGAGATGGCTCAGTGGTTAAGAACACTGATTGCTTTTGCAGAGGACCTGGGTTCGATTCCCAGCACCCTCATGGTGGCTAAGAACCATCTTTAAGCTGGGCGTGGTGGCACAGGCCTTTAATCCTAACACTCAGGAGGCAGAGGCAAGTGGATTTCTGTGAGTTCTAGGCCAGGCTGGTCTACATAGTGAGTTCCAGGCCAGCTGGAGCTATAGGGAGACCCTGTCTCAAAAAAAAGACAAAAAAGACAAAAAAAAAAAATTCTTGCCTAGCCAGACTTGCTTTAAATTTACGAATAGTGGTAGGTAGGTAACTCTGATTTCTGACAAGAATTAAGCTCAAATTATTTTTAGTTTTATAGTTGAGTTATTGAAAAGACAGCCCTAGAAATACTGAAATGAAGATTCATTTCCTGTTTGTACAGCTTCTTCTGGTCATTGTGTGCAGTGTGCTGGCCTTCTTTGTTGGGGTTTCACAGTTAGGGGAGCACATTGCTACCTTGCTAATGTTTCCAGATTACTCACTGCTGTATGCAGCTGAGAACATTTTCCATGTTTTTGTCTAATTAGAAAAGATTTTTCCCTATAATGAGGTTGAACTCAAGGCCTTGTGTATGCCAAGTGCTATCACTGAGCTATACCCCCAGCCCTGAAAAGATTAAAAACGTGCTTATCATCATCCTATGTCTCTTCATATACATGGCTCTAAACAGGATAGGGAAAAATGATAGGATTATATAATTAATTTTTAGAAATAAGGCTTGCTACTGAGAGACTCCTGGAAGGAGATATACTGCAGCACGCGATTCAGGGAATGAATTATAATCCTGTGTGTAACACCCTACAGAGGTTCTTCTTCCTGTGCTCATTTCCAAAGTGGTTAAAACTTCAAGAAAAAGTTTTGTGGTCTATAGTATATATAGTATATGGTCTGTGTTTCTCATATTGATTGCTCATTAGAGCATAATTTACAACTTTGTTTTTAAAAATATTTTATTTTCGTATGTGTATGAATGTACTGTCTGCATGCAGGTTTGTGCACCCGTGTTGTGCAAGCGGAGGTCAGAAGAGGGTGTCGGATTCCCCTGGAACTGGAGTTCTCCTGGAATTGGAGTTACAGACGGTTCTCGGCCGCCTTGTGGGTGCTGGGGATCGAACCCAGGTCCTCTGTAAGAGCAGTCGGCGCTCTTAACTGCTAGGCCATCTCTCCAGCCTCATAATTTACAACTTTGAATAGAGTGTGCCTCTATAGACATATTTTAAATTACTTAGTAGTTTAGATATAGGAAAAAAGAAGTAACAAAACTTTTCAGTGAGGATCTGAGCTAAGGACTGATGGCTTGTCTCCTATTTGATAGAATGAGTGAATCAGAAGCACATGTAACTTTTAAAGGTTATTTTGTGTGTGTGTGTGTGTGTGTGTGTGTGTGTGTGTGTGTGTGTGTGTGACACATGTGTGAGGGTGCCTAAGAAGGCCAGGCTGGGTCTTGAGATCCCCTGGAGCTGGCTGGGGTTACTGGTGGTTGTGAGCCTGCTATGAATACTGGGAACTCACTGCTGGTCTTCCTGAAGAGCAAGAAGTGCTCTTAACCACTAAGCCTTCTCTCTACCTCCTTCATGTGTTGTTTTTAAATGTCTTTAATACATGTTTTCCAAGAGCATCCCAGGAATTGAGTGTCAGTTCACTCTGTCATTGCCGTCCACTGCAGTGCCAGGGCTGGGGCAGCCTGCCTGCCTGCCTGCGCAGCTTCTTCTTTTTCCTCCTCCTCCTTCCTCTTTTTGTCTTCTTTTCAGTACTGGAGATAGAACCCAGTACAGCCCAGTCTCCTTTGTCACTGAGGTTTATCCTTTTATCTTGAGATAGGATCACTAAGTTGCTTAGGATGGTTTGAATTTGTAATCCTCTGGCCTTGGCCCCTGCTAGGATTTATTGACTCTTGCCACCAGGCCCATCTTCATTTAGGTACCCCCCACAAACCCCACCTACCCTCCCTCCCTCCCTCCCTGCCTCGCTCCCTCCCTCCTTTCCTTCCTATTTTTTGCCTGAGATGTTCTTGCTTTGGAGCCTAGGCTAGCCGGCAAATTGCCATTCTGTTTTGGATTGCAGTGGGGGACTATGCTGGGCTTCTGGAATTTTCATTGAGGCTGCATTTGAATTCATCAGTTAAATTTGGGAGAACTGACATCTTAACAGTATTGAGTCGTCCAATCCAGGAACATGGTGCATTGCTCAGTGGTTTATTTACTATATAACTTCATGATTCATAGCTCTTTATTGTCAAGTTCTGTAACTGTTGGTTATTTGAAAGAGTCTTGTACTACTAGATCCCAGGCTGGCCTCAAATTTGTTGGCAATCTTACTTCCTCCCTCAGCTTCTGAGTTCTGAGATTACAGATATGATTTTGAGCTACCATTCCCCACCATGTGGAGTAAATCTTTTGCTTTTCTTTTTAGATAGGGTCTCATGTAGCCCAGGCTGGGCCCCAAACTCACTATGTAGCTGAGAATAATCTTGAACTTTAAAAATTACTTATTTTTATTTTATGTGTATGAGTATTTGCCTCTCTGTATATAAGTAGACCCATGTTGTGATGCCCAGGGAGGCCTGAAGAGGGCTTGGATTACCTGGAACTGGAATTATAGATGAATTATAGATGATTGTTAGCCGACATGTGGATGCTGGGAACTGAACCAGGGTCCTCTGAAAGAGCAGTCATAGGGATCCACATGCCTCTGGCTCCTGATAGGATTAAAGGCATGTGCCACCATGTTCAACATGCTTGCTTGCTTTCTTTCTTTCTTTCTTTCTTTCTTTCTTTCTTTCTTTCTTTCTTTCTTTCTTTCTTTCTTTCTTTCTTTTTTTTTCCTGAGAAAGAGTCCCACTGTGTAGCCCAGGCTGGCCTGGAACTCACTATATAACTCATGATGGCCTGGAACTCACTATATAACTCATGATGGCCTGGAACTCACTATGTAACTCTTGATGGTCTCAAACTTGCAGTTCTTCTGTCTCAGAGGCAGGCAGATCTCTGGGAGTTCAAGGCCAGCCTGGTCTACATAGTGAGTTCCAGGCCATATGGGGCTACATGGAGATCTTTTCTCAAAATGACCTAAATTTTATTTATTAATGTTTATTTTATGTGTGTGAGTGTATTGTCTGTGTATGTATTGTCTGTGTGCCACTCAGTGCCTGTGGGAAGTCAGAAGAAGACATTGAGTCCCCTGGAACTAGATTTACAGATGATTGTTAGTGGCTATGTGTGAGTCGAACACTGATCCTCTGAAAGAGCAGCCAGAGCTCTTAACTGCTGGGCCATCTCTCTAGCCTCTTATTCTGTTTTTTAACTTTTTTTTTTTTTTATGTGTATGAGTGTACTATCTGCATGTAGGTTGGTGCATCCATGTCGTGCAATGCTGTGGAGGTCAGAAGAGGGTGTCGGATTCCCCTGGAACTGCAGTTAAAGATGGTTCTTAGCCGCCATGTAGGTGCTGGGAATTGAAAGTGGGTCCTCTGCAAGAGCAGTCGCGCTCTTAACCACTGAGCCATCTCTCTACCCCAAGCCCCTATTCTTTAACTTTAGAAAGAAACTGTCAAACTGTATGAGTGATTTATCATTCATTGCACATTTACTTCCATCAGTACTTGGGGTGAGTTCTGTTTTCTTCACATCTTGGGGCAACATTTAATATGGCTATTCTTTAATTTTAAGGGTTTTGTTGTTGGTTTTAATTTATATTTAATCATAGAGGTTTTTGTTTTGTTTTGTTTTGTTTTTTTGTCTTTTTGAGACAGGGTTTCCCTATGGCCCCAGCTGGCCTGGAATGTGCTGTGTAGACCAGGATGGCCTTGAACTCACAGAGATCCACCTGCCCCTGCCTCCTGAGGGCTAGGATTAAAGGTGTGCACTACCATGCTCAGCCAGGCATAAAGTCTTGTATGTTAATCAAACTGTCCTTGAATCCCTGGACTCCTCCTGCTTCAGCCTCCCTGGTAGCTCAGAGTTCAAGCGTGTGCCATGGCTGTGGACATTTTTGTATTCCTGTGAATCACTTTACACTTGGTTTTGGATGCAGTTACTTGGAAACAGCCTTATCTTTGGTTGTTGTGTTGCTGCTTTGTTAAGCGAGTAGAGAGAGTGTTCAGGCCAGGGCTGAATTGTAATCCCTTTCTGTGTACTCTGCCCAATGTACCATGCACTGTGTGTATTTCCAGTGTGGCTGTTGGGGAACAGCCTGTGTGAGCAGCCCTGTGTGAGTTCAGGCATGGTTCCTTTGCATTCTTTCCAGTGACTGCCCTCCCGGCCAGTGTTTTCTCCACACAGTGCTCTAGGACCTTCTACAGGTCTCCGGGTTTTCTCTCTTCAGCCTTCTCTGGTGTTGTTTTCTGAACTTTAGTTGTCATCTTTCCAGTCACTCTGCCTGCCTCTGTTTCTCCTCCTGTTCTGTGAGGCAGTAAGCAAGGCAGGTATCAGGCTTCCTTCCTTCATTTCCTGTCTCCCAGGGATCTCTCTGTATCCTTCACCACCACATGCCCAGTGGTCCAGTGTTGAAAAATTTGATGCTTTAGGTCTTTTGTGTTTATTATTTATTGTTTCTAATAGTCAGGTAGACCTGGTCTGTATTACTTTCATCTGGGTAGATGCATAGCAGGTGTGTTGAGATATGAAATGCTGTGGATGGCTAAAGTGTGCAGGCCAGTGAATTTTCAGATAAACATTTATTTTTTAAAAATACCTTATTAATTTTATGTGTATGGATGTATTGCCTGCATGTGTGCAAGTGCACCCACATTGTGTAATGCTCACAGAGGTCAAAAGAGGATGTCGAACCCCCTGGAACTGGAGTTACAGATGGTTTAGCCACCATGTATGTGGGTGCTGGGATTCGAACCTGAGTCCTTAATACCTAGAAGGCAAACTGTTGGCTCTTGTGGTAGGTGACAGTTACTTTATAAATATTGTCAGACAGTTTTCAGAGTGGTTGGACTGATTTTCTTGGCATTTTAGGCTTTTGAATTTTAGCTATTATGGCATCACTGCAGTTGAGCACCATGAAGGCTAAGGTAACTAGCTGCTCTCATTTTTTGGGGTTTCGGGGTTGTGTAAATGAGGGTCTTTTGGTTTCACCCTCTCCAGGGACTTTGCAAGATGTAGAGGTAAAGCAGGGCTCCTCAGCCCAAGCCTGAGTGCAGATAGGACCTGGGCCATCCCCACCCAGGGCTGGTGGCAGAGACCCACACCTCGTACCTTTCACTCGTGACAGTTCAACTGTTCAGAGAAACCTCTGCTGGTTCCTTGGGCTCTGCTGGCTCCCTCCATCTTGTCTAAGGAGCTTCCCACTGCATTGGATAGTACTCATTGCTCTTGAAAGTGCATTCCATGTTCTTGCCTAGAACAGAATGATAGCACCGGAAAAGTACATTTTCCTTCATTTTTTTGCGTGGGGTCAGGTAGGAGGAAGGACCTGGCTCCTACTGAAACACATGCCTGGTGTTCCTTAAATTTATAACCACCGGGGATTAATTTTTATCCGATGGTACCTGGAAACTGTGGAGAGCTTTAATTAAAGCATTTTTTTTAATTAAAAAAATTTTTTTGAGAATTTAATATATGAATACTGTATATTGTTTCCACCCCTCTGTCTTTCTCCTCCAACTCCTCCCATATCCTCCCCACCCCTCTCAAACCTGTGACTTTTTGTCCTAAAATTGTTACACACACACACACACACACACACACACACACACACACACATATATATATATATATATATATATACACACACACACACACACACACACACCCTTCCTGAATTCTGCCAGTGTTGCCTGTATGTACATATTTAGTGCTGACCTCTTAGGACTGGGAGACCTATCCAGGCCTTGTCCCCCTCCTTCGGCAGCCGTCGATGGCCTGTAGCTCCTTGTTGCGAGGTGGGGCTTTGTGAAACGTGCCCCCATCCACACTGGGATGTTGACTGGTATAGTCTTGTGCAGGTCTTGTGCAGGCAACCATAGAGTTGAGATTTCATGGGTGCAGCTTCCCCGTTTTGTCTTGTCTGGGAAGACACTGTCTACCAGCAGGCATCCTAGTCCCCTGGCTCTTAGTCTTTTCACCCCCTCTTCTATGTTCCCTGAGCTTCAGGTGTAGGGGTGAGTTGCTGCTGGGTACCCCATGTTCACTGTTCTCTGTGTTTTGACCAGTTGTGGAGCTCTGAAGAGGCCTTCTTGATGAGGGTGGAAACTGTGCTATGGCATAGGGAGAAGGGTTTACAGAATAGTTGGAAGCTGTATTAATTTAGGAGAACGGCAGCACTGGCTCTCCTCTAGGGTCTGCCACCTCTAGCCATAAATTCTTGGCTAGGTTTACAGTGCCAGGCACGAGTTCCCTGCAGTTGAGCAGACCTTAAGTCCAATTCGACAGCTGGTGGTTATCTCCAGATAGAAGTGCCCCTATTGGACTGTTCAGGCCAACCTGCCAGGCTGGCGGTTGTTGTAGTTCTTTGGGTAGGACTGTTAATTGCTTTTTTTCCTTTTTAAATGTGTATGAGTGTATTGCCTGCATGGATACTAAGTGCACCCCTGTCATATAGTGCCCATGGAGATCAGAAGAGGGTGTTGGATCCCCTGGAATTGGAGTTACAGATGGTTGTTAGTTACCATGTGGGTGCTGGGAATTGAACCTGGGTCCTCTGCAAAGGCAGTCAGTGCTCTTAACAATTGAGCCATCTCTCCAAGGCCTGTCCCTTGGAAGGTTTTATTTATTTATTTATTTATTTATTTATTTATTTATTTATTGTCTTTTTGAGACTGGGTCTCCCTGTAGCCTCAGCTGTCCTGGAACTCACTTTGTAGGCCAGCCTGCTGGCCTTGAAATCCCAGAGATCTGCCTGCCTTTGCCTCCCAAGTGCTGGGATTAAAGGCGTGCGCCACCACGCCCGGCTAGCACTTTCTAATACTATGAGAGCTGGTTCTCAGGGAGGCCACCAAGTCAGTTCCAGCTGGACTCCTTCAAGTCCTGTGTCGGAAGTGGATGTTGTCTTCAGCAATAGGGTCTTTTTTTTTTTTTTTTAAAGACAGATTTTATTAATGTGTATGTGAGGTGGTAGTGCTCTATAAAGAGCCCCAAAGAGGATTTCAGATCCTCTGCTAGAGTAAAATGGTTGTGAGCCCCCTGATGTGGGTGCTTTGAACTGATCCCACTCTTAACTTCTGAGCCGTCCAGCTGCAGCAATACCCACCATCTTACCTTCAAGATCTGGGCATCAACCGAGGGTAATAGCAATAGCCTATATTGTTTTGAGGTTCTTGGACCCCACCCTCCAACTATCAACTTGAAGGGAAGTATCTTTTGCCCGACTGGAGTTTTTGTTAGATAATATATGGCTTCTGTATGTATTATTTTATTTATTTATTTTGTCTTTTCGAGACAGGGTCTCCCTGTAGCCCCAGCTGTCCTGGAACTCACTCTGTAGACCAGGCTGGCCTTGAACTCACAAAGATCCGCCTGCCTCAGCCTCCCAAGTGCTAGGATTAAAGGCGTGTGCCACCACGCCCGGCTTGTATATATTATTAAGTGAACATATAAAATATGACTTTTTCAAACATCCTTCCTGTTTTTTATTCCTCCTCCTTCCTTCACCCTCTCTATTATCCTCCCTCCCTCTTCCTCAGTTAGACTTCCCTACCCCGTCTTTAAATTTTTTACATTTATGTATGTATGTATGTATGTATGTATGTATGTGTGTGTATATGTGCATGCATGTATGAGTGTATGTATGTATGTATGTAGGTATGCATGCAACAGTGTGGTTTTGGAGGCCAGAGGACAGGTTTGTGGAGTTGGTTCTTTTCCGTCCACCGAGCCGTCCACAGGCTGGCCAGCACTGACAGGGCCAGGTGTCTGTTTGTTTGTTTGTTTATTTGTTTTGTTTTAGACCGGGTTTCACTTTGTGGTCCTGACAGGCCTGGAGCTCACTATGTTGATCACCACTCTAGCCTGGAATTTATGGCAGTCTTCCTGCCTCTGCCTTTTAAGTGCTGGGATCACAGGCATTTGCTACACCCCTCCCCCAGTCTTTTTCTTGGTTTTCTTTAGGGAAGAAGCTTTTCCTTGCACTCTAGGAAGACAGTGTTGGTAGGAAATTGGGGAGGACAGTGCTCAGGTGGTGGTGGGTGACTTGGTTACTTCTAATTCTTTTATTTTGTTTAAGTTTCACAGTTTATAGCAGTGGAGAATTGCTTGGCGGCATGTTAAGGCTATATAAATTCCAGATGGACTTTGATTTATTATAAGATTGGGCAGCCTTTTGCCAGATGCACTGTTCAGAAATGGCTTAAATTTCTGATGGGATCCTAACTCACTGTAGAACAACTGATGAGTCATTGTAGCTCACAGTGTGAAGAGAAAATTTCTGTGACAGGTTTCTTAAAGCTAGTAAGGTAAAAGATATCCTTGCAGCAGCCATTTTTATTTTCTTTTCATGTTAGACTTCAGAGCATTGGTTGGTTATTCCTTACTTCCTTTTTTTTTTTTTTTTTTTTTTTTGGGACAGGATCTTCCTGTAGCCCCCAGCTGTCCTAGAACTCACTATGTAGACCATGCTGGGCTTGAACTCACAGGGATCTACCTGTCTCTGCCTCCCAAGTGCTAGGATTAAAGGTGTGCACCACCACACCCAGCTTAAAGACAGTGCTGGGAATTGAACCCAGGTCCTCTGGAAGAGCAGTTGGCACTCTTAACCACTGAGTCATCTCTCCAACCCCTCCTTACTTCCCTTTATGGGCTCTGTGAGGTCAGAATAATTTTCCCAGTGCCACTAAGCTGACATCCATCTGCTGTGCCCGGTCCCTCAAGAATATGGCACACATTTTTGCAGATGATATAGATAGGGTGGTGTGCCGTGACATCACTCGCCCTGCTAATGGATTTGTGATTTATTTTGTATGTTAACAATTCATTGGGCTGGAGAGATGACTCAGCAGTTTAGAGCCTTTGCTTCTGTTCCGGAAGATCTGAGTTCCAAGCACACATCCCACTGGCAGTTAAGAAGCTCACAGTGACCTGTGTCTCTGGCTCCAGGAGATCAGACATCTGTAGCCTTTCCCAACACTTGCACTCAAAAGCACATCCCCCCACACAGACACATACACTGCTTTTGGGGGCTCAGCAGTTAAGAGCACCGGGTCTTCTAGAGGACCCCTGTTTGGCTCTCAGCATCCACGCTGGATGGCTTACAACCTATAACTCCAGCTCCAGGGGATCTAGTGTCCTTTTCTGGCTCGCTAGGCATCTGCACAGTGTGCACATACCCACACATACATATACACATGATTAAAATCTTTTTAAATCCTTAAAATTTTTTTCTGCTTTTGAATTTTGATAAGACATAACCTTCAACAAAAGGTCTTTTATGTCTTCAGTAGGATTAAAAGTGGGGCCTGGGAGAGATGGCTCAGCAGTTAAGAGCATTGTCAGTTCCTAGCACCCACATGGCAGCTAACAACATTCCTTAACCCCAGGTCCAGGGGATCATCAGGACATGGATGCATCTACCTACATGCAGGCAATACACTCATACACATAAAATAAAAATAACAAATACAATATTAAAAAGGATTAAAAATATAAGCAGTTCAGCCGGGCGTGGTGGCGCACACCTTTAGTCCTAGCACTTGGGAGGCAGAGGCAGGCGGATCTTTGTGAGTTCAAGGCCAGCTTGGTCTACAGAGCGAATTCCAGGACAGCTGGACAGCTGGGGCTACAGGGAGACCCTGTCTCAAAAAGACCAAATTAAAAAAAAAAAAAAAATATATATATATATAAGCAGTTCATTAGATTAAAAAGATGAAGATGCGGGGCTGGAGAGATGGCCTAGCGGTTAAGAGCTCCGACCGGGGTTCGATCCCCAGCACCCACATGGCGGCTGAGAACTGTCTGAAACTCCAATTCCAGGAGAACTCCAGTTCCAGGGGAATCAGACACCCTCTTCTGACCTCCGCGGCATTGCACGACGCGGGTGCACAAACCTGCATGCAGACAGTACATTGATACACATACAGAAATAAAGATTAAAGGTGTGCGACAACCAAATCTTTTCTTATAGAATTTCATAGTCCGAAATGAAAAGCACTAAAAGCTATAACATACAGTGTAACCAAGGACAGAAATAGCCAAAAACGCAGATCATGGTGGTACACCTGTATAATCCCAGCAGAAGAGGAAGAAAGAGGAGGTCATTGCAAGTTCAAGGTTCTGCCTGATCGGCTGGAGAGATGGCCTCAAGGTTAAGAGTGCCAACTGCTCTTGCGAGAGACCCGGTTCGATCCCCCAGCACCCATGGGGCTAAACCGTCTTTACTCCAGTTCCAGTGGACATCGGACCCCTCTTCTGTTGTCCGCAGCATTCACAACATCAGGTGTACAAACTACATGCAGACAGAACATTCTACACATAAAAAAGTAAATATTAAAAAAAAAAAAAAAAGATCTGCTGATTTACATATCAAGTGAGACCAGATCCTATCACAGTGAGACCTTGTCCACCTCTCCCCCCCAAAAAAGAATGAAATAAACGAGAATAAAAAGAACGTATAAACATTGGGCATGGCGTGGTACACACCTTTAAATCCCAGCATTGGGAAGCAGGAACAGGTGGGATCTCTGGGAGTTCAAGAACAGCCTGGTCTACATGGTGAGTTCCAGGGCACCCTGGGGCTACAGGGAGACCCTGTCTCAAAAAAGACCAAAAAATAATAAATAAATAAATAACCAAAAGAAAAAAAGAATCTTTTTTTTTTTTTTATTGTGTATGAGTGGTGTCGTCTACATGTAGGTTGGTGTACGTGTGTGCATATGCAATGCTCAGAGGTCAGAAGAGGGTGTCATTCCCCTGGAACTGGTCGAGATAGAGAGTTCTTCACTGCTCATGTTGGGTGCTGGGAATCGAACCCAAGTCCTCTGCAAAGGCAGTCAGGCTCTTAACCACTGAGCCACTCTCTACAGCCCCCACACATTTTTCTGACAGAACACCTATTGGCCGCATCCACGTCTGCGTTTGCCACACCCACTGCCAGTGTCGCTTGTGTAAAGTATATGAGAAATTCATATTCAAAAACAGGCGGGGGAATGTGTCCTGCCGGGGCTGGACCCACTGGAGGTCCCTGGCAGAATACCAGGCTAAGATCACCCCCGAGATGAGATGCTTTCCTAGGATATTCGTTTTTCTGGTGTTGGACTTAGCATACACTGAGCACAATAAAGATCTTTTCTTAGGCCAGCTTATGATACAAACACAAACTGTTGAATGTGCCAGTAACTGGCAATTAAAAATGCTCTCTTAGGCACAGGGCTTTCTGGCAGCAAGAATGGTCTGTAAGTCTTGAGTCAGAAATAGACTTAAAAATAGACTTCTCTCACAATACACATTACAATGTAAAGACCTGTACAAATTGGAAAACAGAACAATTATATAGTGTAACTGTGTCTATAGAAAAACAAGTTCCGGTGATATGTGTAATAAAAACAGAATATCATACCACTTAAAATAAAGTAAAAAACTCCTCTTTAACAATAAAAATAAAGACTCTCAACCCCATTTCCCTATTTAAGTAAAGGAACAGGTTAAACAGTTTTCCTAGTTCTATGCAGCCACTGAATGCCTGAGTCCTGACACTCCCAGCAAAGTTAGGCAAAAGAATAAATTACTTTACACCAGCCAATTGTCCTACAAAAAAAAAACTGTTAGTTGAATCAAACAGTTGAACGGCTCTTAGTTTTCAGTAAAAATTTAACTTTAGATTAGCAGTTAGAGTTAGAAAAAACTAATAAGTAGTTTAGGATGCTATAGGAATAAGGTTTTTAATAAAAACTTAAAAGAAACTATTAACCTTAGGAATATTAGATATATTTACTCTAGATTTAGGATAGAGATATAAGGCAATATCTACTGCCAAGAAACTTCTACTGTGACATAGCAATTACTACTCAGTGTCTTGTAACTTTTCAATTATGACTTGTAATTAAGAGCTAACAAGTAAAAAACTAATTGATCATGTTAAAAACTATTGTGCTACCTTTTTGTCTAATATTGTTTTTCTTGGTAAAGGTTATCTTAAGATTCCTACATTTTTACTTCAAAGAAAATTCATTTCCTGACTAAACTTTGTAATGTTTTAGTTTCCTGCTCTGCGTGCCCCGTATCTCGTCAATCATGAAATAGATAATGAGTTCTGGTTAATGTATGAGTTTTGACCTATTAGTAACATATGTAATTGTAAAGCTTCACCAAATCCTTTGTGCTGCCTTCTCCTAAGATGCTATATAAGCCACTGCCCTTTTCAATAAAGTTGCTGTGGATTTGGGAAATTTGTCTCTCATTTCTACAAGCCATCAGCTTCCTCGTGTTCTCCTGCCAAAGGGACTCTCCCAGAAACCCACGACCCGACGGAGAGCTAGCCGGGCGGTGACAACCTATGTCAATCAGGCTGGTCTTGAACTCAGAGATCTGCCTGCCTCTGCCTCCCAAGTGCTGGGATTAAAGGTGTGTACCATGGAGCCTTGCATCTTGCATCTTTTTTTTTTTTTTTTACTTTTTTTTTTTGAGACAGGGTCTCCCTATAGCCTTGGCTGTCCTGGAATTCACTGTGCTGTGCCTTGAACTCACACAGAGATCCACCTGCCCTCTGCCTCCCCAACGCTGCCTCCCAAGTGCCACCACCTATGCCCAGCGCTCTTCAAACTTTTTTTTTTTTNCAACTAACAGTTTTGTTTTTGTAGGACAATTGGCTGGTGTAAAGTAATTTATCTTTTGCCTAACCTTGCTGGGAGTGTCAGGACTCAGGCATTCAGTGGCTGCATAGAACTAGGAAAACTGTTTAACCTGTTCCTTTACTTAAATAGGGAAATGGGGTTGAAGAGTCTTTTTATTTTAATTGTTAAAGAGGAGTTTTTACTTTATTTTAAGTGGTATGATATTCTGTTTTTATTACACATATCACTGGAACTTGTTTTTCTATAGACACAGTCATATATAATTGTTCTGTTTTCCAATTTGTCACAGGTCTTTACATTGTAATGTGTATTGTGAGAGAAGTCTATTTTTAAGTCTATTTCTGACTCAAGACTTACAGACCATTCTTGCTGCCAGGAAAAAGCCCTGTGCCTAAGAGAGGCATTTTTAATTGCCAGTTACTGGCACATTCAAACAGTTTGTTTTGTATCTATAAGCTGGCCCTAAGAAAAGATCTTTATTGTGCTCAGTGTTATGCTAAGTCCAACACCAGAAAAACGTAATATCCTAGGAAAGCATCTCAATCTCAGGGTGATCTTAGCCGGGTATTCTGCCAGGGACCTCCAGGGGGTCCAGCCCCGCAGGACACATCTCCCCCGCCTGTTTTTGAATATGATTTCTCATATTACTTTACACAAGCGACACTGGAGTGGGTGTGGCAAACGCTCAGGTGGATGCCGCAATAGGTGTTCTGTCAGAAAAATGTGTGGGGGCTGTAGAGATGGCTCAGTGGTTAAGAGCACTGACTGCCTTTGCAGAGGACTTGGGTTCGATTCCCAGCACCCACATGATGGCTAAGAGCCATCTTTAACTCCAGTTCCAGAGGACCCTGACACCCTCTTCTGACCTCTGAGGCATTGCATGACACACGTACACCAACCTACATGTAGACGACACACTCATACACATAAAAAAAAAAAAAAGATTCTTTTTTTCTTTTGGTTATTTATTTATTTATTATTTTTTGGTCTTTTTGAGACAGGGTCTCCCTGTAGCCCCAGGTGCCCTGGAACTCACCATGTAGACCAGGCTGTTCTTGAACTCCCAGAGATCCACCTGTCTCTGCTTCCCAAGTGCTGGGATTAAAGGTGTGTACCACCATGCCCAATGTATTACAGTTCTTTTATTCTCGTTTATTCATTCTTTTTGGGGGGGGGAGAGGGGGACAAGGTCTCACTGTATAGACTGGTCTCACTTGATATGTAGATCAGGCAGATCTTTTTTTTTTATTTTTAATTTACTTTTTTATGTGTATGAATGTTCTGTCTGCATGTAGGTTTGTACACCTGTGTTGTGCAATGCTGCGGAGGTCAGAAGAGGGTCTCGGATTCCCCTGGAACTGGAGTTAAAGACGGTTCTCATGTGGGTGCTGGGGATCGAACCGGGTCCTCTGCAAGAGCAGTTGGCACTCTTAACCTTGAGGCCATCTCTCCAGCCCGATCAGGCAGACCTTGAACTTGCAATGACCCTCCTCTTTCTTCCTCTTCTGCTGGGATTATACAGGTGTACCACCATGATCTGCGTTTTTGGCTATTTCTGTCCTTGGTTACACTGTATGTTATAGCTTTTAGTGCTTTTCATTTCGGACTATGAAATTCTATAAGAAAAGATTTGGTTGTGCACACCTTTAATCTCAGAACTGGGAGACAGAGGCAGGTAGATGTCTGTGAGATAGATGGAGGCTTGCTTCATCTATGTAGGGAGTTCCTCATCTATATAGGGAGTTCCAGGACAGCTGATGCTATAGGGAGAATCTGTCTTCAAACAAACAAACAAACAAACAAACAAACAAAGATTTGAGTGTTGGTGAGATGGCTTAGTAGGTAAGAATGCTTGCCATGGGAACTTGATGACTGTAGTGAAGAGAGAGAATCAACTCCCTCTGACCTCCATATAAACATAATCACCCCCCCCCCACATACATGCACACACGAAAGATTCTTGTAGCTGGGCTTGTAGCTCAGCCCAGGTCCTGGGTTCAGTCCCCAGAACCACAGAACAAGAAAGTCAGCATTTGGGAGGCTGAGGTAGGAAGATTGTCCTGAGTTCAAGGCCATCCTGGGTTATGTAACGAATTCTGGCCAGCCAGTCTATGGGATAATCTCCTTCTCAAAAAACAAAGGAACAACAACAACAACAAAAAAGATGCTACTGAATGTAGTAATACTACTTTTGTTTGCTTTGTAGGGCTCCCATTAGAATTCAGTTAGCTGTCTCTTTTAGAGTAACACTTTATCAAATTCCAATTAGATAAAGAGCATAATTTTGTATGTGGTATTTGCTGTTGCTAATTGTGCCAATGCAGCAATAACTTTATCGATCTCACTACTGAAATTTTATTAGACCAGCAAGTAAATGACTCTGTTAGTTCTGTGTTTCTTTTTGAGAAGTTCATTAAAAAGAACATTCAAGGAACCTTAAATTGCCTTGTTCTTTGTTTGAGATAGGTGAGGCTCTAAAAACTTTATTTATTTATTTTTTCTTTTTTAAAAATTTTATTTATTTTTGTATGTGTATGAATGTACTGTCTGCATGCAGGTTTGTGCACCCGTGTCGTGCAATGCCGCAGAGGTCAGAAGAGGGTGTCGGATTCCCCTGGAACTGGAGTTCTCCTGGAATTGGAGTTACAGACAGTTCTTAGCCGCCATTTGGGTGCTGGGGATCGAACCTGGGTCCTCTGCAAGAGCAGTCGGTGCTCTTAACCGCTAGGCTATCTCTCCAGCCCCTTATTTATTTATTTATTTATTTATTTATTTATTTATTGTGTTTCGCACATGTGTGCCTTGGCACATGTACAGAAATCAGAGGACAGCTTTTGGGAGTCGCTTTTCTCCTTCCATGTGGGGTCCTGGGATAGAACTCAGGTGGTTGCCATTGAACCATCTCTCTACCTCCTAGGTAAGGGTTTTACAATTAATTTTCCAAGCTGGGTGTGGTGGCTCTGCCTTTAATTCCAGCAATCAGGAGGCAGATACAAGCAAATCTCTATGAGTTCCAGGCCACCTGGTCTATAAAAGGGAGTTCCAGGTTGGCTGGGACTACAGGGAGACCCTGTGTCAAAAACAAAGTAAAAAAACAATTAGTTTTCGAAGTTTATTTTCAATTCAGAGTTTTAGAAGTTTGAAATTAGGGGAAATGGCAAGCACTTTATTACCCTTACACTTAAAAAAAAAAAAAGAATCGTAGGTGATTGTGTGGCTTCGTGTTATTTATTTATTTATTTATTTATTTATTTATTTATTTAGGTCTTTCTTTGAGGCGGGGTCTCCCTGTAGCCTTAGCTGGCCTGAGATCAGGCTGGCCTTGAACTTATAGAGATCTGCCTGCCTTTGCCTCTCGAGTGCTGGGATTAAAGGCATGCATCACCATGCCTGGCTGATTTATTTATTTTTATCTTATGTGTATGAGTATATTGCCTGTGTGTATGTAAGTGCAGCCATGTAGTACAAAGCCAATGGAGGTCAGAAGAGGGGGTCAGATCCCCTGGAACCGGAGTTATGGATGGTTGTTAGCCACCATGTGGGTGCTGGATTCGCGCCTGGGTCCTCTGCAAAAGCAGTCAATGCTTTTAATTGCTGAGCCATCTCTCCAGCCCCTGAAAGGATATCTTTATTCTGGTCTCAGACTTGATGAAATGGTTGATTACTATGCCATGCTAGGTTGGCATTCTTTTTTTCTCTGGGATATTTCCTCTGGAGAGTTGTTGCATGGCCATCTTAACAGTGTTAGTAAATTAAGGGGGGGGGGGCTCTGGATCGTGTTCTTGAATCACTATTTCCATAGCTGCCTTCCTCTACCTCTGCCCACAGAGAGGAAAAAACATGTTTTTCTTGGTCTTTACGGGTTTTTCTTTTGTTTTGTTTGGATGACACAGTTTCTCTCTAAATCCCAGGCTGACCTTGAACTCCGTCCTTCTGCCTCAGTCTCTTAATTGCCAAAATACAAACATGTACCACCATGCCTGTGTTGGAGGTTTTTATGGTTGAGACACTATCTCATGCATCCTTTGCTGGCCTTCATCTCCTGAACACTGATAGCACAGCGTGCGCCCCATTGTGTGCTTGTGAGGGCTTGGGAATCAACCTCAGGGCTTTATGCATGCCAGGCAAGCAGTCTGCCAACTGAGTTACATCTCCAGCTCCATGCCTGGGTTTAACAAATTCTCATCAGGTGTGCCTTTAATCCCAGCCTTCCGGAGGCAGAGGGAGGCGGGTATCTGCTAGTTCAAGGCCGGCCTGGTCTACATACTGAGTTCCAGGCCAGCTGGGGCTACAGGAGACCCTGCCTAAAATTCTACCCCTTCCCTCACTTGTCCTTTTCACAGTACTTGTTACCTTCAAGGGCTAAGTCAGTGGCCACAGCATCCCTGTGTGTAAGCACCTAAGTCATGCCTCTCTCTGTTCCTGGCCCAGGCTGCCACTAGACTTGTGGCAGTTTTTCAGCCTCAGGCTCAGATGCCACATGTCAGGTACTTGCTTCTAGGCCTGGCCTACCTTCTTCCTCTTCTCTCTATATTTATTTTTTAAACATCTGCTTTTCATCTTTCACATTCTTTTATTTGTTTCAAATGCTTTTCTCTGCTTCTTTTTTGTTGTTATTTCTTGAAATGTAAAATATTTTAGTTACCCCATTGGTGTGAGGTATGGTTTTATTGGAAAAAGAAAAAGATGAATATATGTGTTCCTTCAATTTATTAGTTTATTTTTTAAGACAGGTTCTTACTCTGTAGCCTGTAACTTACTGTGTAGACCAGGCTAGCTTTAAACTTATTTTGACATCTGCTTGCCCCTGCAGTACTGGGATCAAAGGTGTGCACCACCATATCTGGTGACTTCTATTTTTATTTAATTGTTTTGTGATCTTGGATATTGAACCCAGGGTCTCATGTATGCTAGGCATGTAATCTATTACTGACCTATACCTCACCTCAGTTTCCATTTATATTTTATGTTAATTAATTTTGAGATCTGGCCTTACTCTGTAGCCCAGGCTTACTTTAATTTTTATTATTTTACTGATTCAAAAATATTTGTGTATCTCTGTATATGTGTCTGTGTGAGTGTGTGTATGTACATGTGGGGAGGGGGATGTGCCTATGTTAAGGTCAGAAGAGGGTAAGGGGTGTCCTCTTCTGTCAGTTGCCATCCTTTAAAGCAGGGTCTGCCCCTGAACCTGGGGCTTGTGTTTTCTTGGCTAGGCCAGAAGTCAGTAAGCCCCTGTGATCCTTCTGTCTCTGTTCCCATAGCTGGGACTACAGGCATTGGCAAGGATGCCTGGTTGGCTATATGGATGCTGAAATCCAAACCTCAGCCCTCATGAATGTGTAGCAAGTGCTCTTAACCAGTGAGCCAACTCTTCAGCCCCTGCTTGCTTGCTTATTTATTTATTTATTTATTTATTTATGGCAGATCTCATTTTATAATCAGTATCTGCCTTTGAACTGGTGATCCTCCTGCCTCTGGAGTGGTGGAATTGCAGGCACAGCCTACCATGCCTAGCTCATCCACCATTAACACTGGTGTTATCTTCTTCCTTGGAAGCTCACAGAACTTAATTTTATGGTTGAAATTGAAATGACAAGTTTAATGTGTAAGTTCAAAAATGATTAGTTTGAAGAAAATATCAAATGAAATGTTAATTTGACCTTTTAATTCTGTCTTAATATCCCAAAAAGCAGCGTGCTTTGTAATAATGAATTCTTTGAATTTTATTTGTGTAGAAGAAATTGAGGAAGAATCTGAAACAACAGTTGAGGCTGACTTGACTGATAAACAGAAACATCAGCTGAAACATAGAGAACTCTTTTTGTCTCGACAGTATGAATCCCTGCCTGCAACACATATCAGGTAAGACATTTTTAGAAGTTAACCTAACATATCCAGAAACATTGTACTCAAACCCAAAACAAAGACTCCTTGAAGAAAGACTTCTAAAACTCTCCTCAAGATCTTGCTCAACCAGGTACTTTACAAACTTTATACTATATTAAAAAAAGTATTTTTATTTTATGTGTATGAGTGGTTTGCTTGCATGTGTATGTAACTGCACTACATGTTTGCAGTGGCCTATGGCGGCCAGAAGAGGGTGTCAGATCCCTTGGAAATGGAATTATAGATGGGTGATAGCCATTTTTTTTTTTTTTTGGTCTTTTTTTTTTTTTTTTTTTTTT